>JPKA01000048.1:0-26511 GCA_000750875.1 Pseudogymnoascus sp. VKM F-4517 (FW-2822) | reverse complement strand
TATCCATCTAGCCAAAAATATGGGTCGGACCCTGTGCCCAGTTTCCCCCTTCAAAACCGCTGACTCGTTTCCGCCGCTTTGCGGTTTCCAATGCGATTCGAATCATCACAATAGATGTCGCCGCCTGACCATCCCGCCCCGCTCTCCCAGACTCTTGTGAGAAATCCGTCATTTTGTCTGGTGCGTCCACGTGGATAACCCATCGTACGTGGGGGTAGTCCAACCCAATTCCTAGTGCCGACGTCGCTACTATAGCTGGCTGCTCCACATCACCTAGCCACCCATTGATAATTTCCCTCTTCTCTTCCTCCGTCCCAGACTCAGACATATACGCCGGGCTTTCTAGGAGCTCTTGCAACCCCTGAACCTCCAGCCGCGTCCGACAGTAGATGATGATTCTGTCCTTGGCGTGATCAAATATATCCCTACGCGGCCAGCACGTACGGACTAGAGTCGCCGCCTTCTCCTGCAGCGTTCCACTGCCATCCTCAAGACTTATCAAATACTTGACGTTGGGTCGGTTCGTCGACTCTCGGATGATTATCGGCCGCACCAGCTTATTCTGCTCGATGAACTCCTCTTGCATCACCGGTGGCAGCGTCGCTGTTAGCCATACCGTCTGTGTACGGATCTGCCTGACATACCATCCTAGCTGCGACATGCATGGCCGATAATCACTCGCCGTGATCGTAAGCTGGCTTTCGTCAACCACGATCCGGCCCAGTTCTTGAACACCGACCAGCGTGTGGGCATACTCGAGGAACCCTTCAGTGCACGCTACTTCCGCTGACATGATGACTAGGGATGATGACCGCTTGCAGCCTACACTCCATATCAGAGGTTGGGTCCCCACAAGCTGACAACGTCTCAGCATGTCACCCCGAAGAACAACTGCAGGAAGGATCAAGATCGTTGTCCGGGCGTCAGCTACCATAGCCCCAACTTGGAAAACCAACGTCTTGCCCGAACCTGTCCCGAGCATTAGGACTGCCTGCTCCGCTAGTTGCGGCACCATAACTGCGAGCACACCTCTCCGCTGACCTAGAACCCGGAACTTCATGTTAGGTGCACTATGGAGCTTGCGAGCTACAGTCAGCAGGTCAGCCTCGGAATACGCCCCCTTTCTACGGATCTAACCACGCTTAGATGCATCAAGCATCCGCAACGAGAGCGTATCTGACACTCCCCGTGGCCGCTTTCCCTGAAGGATATGGTCAAATCGGAACAACGTATGCCAGCTCTCCGAACCTCGGTAACTCCGGTGAAGCAGCGTGTTCATCGTGACTGTTGTCGTGCCAGCATAGGCATGGTTGAAGGTATGGTAGCTGTGGTTGCTGAGCTCTGCCAGGGCAACCAGATCCAGCTCATACTCTATATCGTCTCCTAGGGTATCCTCAATATCGAAGTTGGCCCGCTCCTTGGCTGCAAACTTCCCCTTGGTTATCGATGCTGCAAACTGCCGCCATCGTGCCTTCTTGAACCGCGGAACCTGCGCACGAGTACAGGCCTTAGCCAAGCAAGTAGAGAGCGTTTCATCCGCCTCCTCGAACTATTACAAATGAACTTAAATATTGCCCAGGGCATGAAAACGACGAGCTTGTATGAAGATGATGCGGAGATGAGCAAGCTTATGCGGCCGACAACTGCTGGAAGCGATTCGATTATTATGGATGCCGTTCTGCGAACTACCACGCGCAGATTCGAGAGGGTAGGCCATACAGACGGGTATTTTAACGGAAGATCCACGGATGATAACCCGAGGTCCGATGGTAGCCTAGTGTAAAAGTCACATAAATGAGAGGTCGCTCTTGGAACTTACAGCGAAACTCGGTGTGTTCGATTTCGAGGTCAGCGACGATTGAAAGTAGAGGTTTGATGGGACAGAGTAATTGGAAGAGTATGTTAGGGTTACAAGGGAATGGGGAAGGAGATTTAAGAAGCCTGTTGGATTTTTTTGGACGTAGCCGCCTTGTCGGTGCCGCATTTTAAGGGAGCGAAAGGTAAGCGCGGGAAGCTTTAGAAAATCACTCAGCGGTAAAGGGGGTTGTGCAATGGATCATGTAGCTTATTGATCAGCACAGCAAAGTTTAAGCGCTTCATCTGGAGCCCGAGTGTCCTCTGGATATCTCTGACGGGCGATATTAACATTGGTGTATTCCGACAAGTCTAGGTATATTACCCAGAAACCCTCCATATAAGCCATCCCCCAAAAAAACCCAGTCCAAACAGCGCCAAAATACAATAGTCCCAACTCCCAATAATACAGAACTACACATCAGCCAAGCATATACATCGAACACACCCCTCTCTTAAGGTTGGAGGGGAGGTGTTGTTGAGGGATTGCGCGATGAGGTTCGCAGGCCCTTGCTGACTGGGGAGGTTGGGCCGAGAAAACGCGCTGGTAAATCCGGCAGTGAAGCGGGTTATTCGTGTTTTTGTTGTGGTGATCGTAGATGTAGCGTAGGCAAGCTCGATTCAAATTCCATAATAGTGTCGAGTGCCGTGGTGGTGGTGAGATCGCGAAATTTGAGACCAGAGCTGTGTTTGATTGACGCGATTTCGCGAAGTTGATTTCAATGCGCCCGTGGCACTTACCCCCTTGACAGGGATCAATACAATGCATCCATCCCTGTAGCTGTGCTTCCCGCTACCCCATCATTCCAATTTACTCCAAAACTAGCGGTGTCATTTCAGGTGTATCCTCATCAGGAATCTGATTCTCTCCATAAGCGGACATGCCCTTTAATAGATGCTCGTCTTCGGGTTTCAAATTCTGACCCTCCATAGAATCCCTCCTTCTGATCCTTACTACCCTTCGTTACTTCCCCACCCCAAGGCATGTAGCCTCATGCCAATCCCCCATTCTTTAGATGTAGCAGTTCTTTCCTCTGATCGGGAAGCAGAAAGAATTTATTCAATGCTGCATGAGAAATTGGCGAGTTTAGGTGGGATGGGGGTCGTACCAGTGAGAATAAAGATGCCCCAAGTACTGAAGGCAGAATTTAGTTTGAGATTGTGGCAAGAGGTGGCTGCCTTAGATGGCAGGTCATCTGCCGGGTAGCTCCAAGCCCATGGTATGGTTTATGATTCACTCGATTGGGAAAGCGGGCTGCGTTTCTCACTTGGCGTCTGGCTCTGTGGTGATCTTTGGACAGGATGTGGATTCTCTGTATGTGCTGCTAATGGCGTGACATTATCTCGCTGGCTGCCCAGATCCAATTCATCATATGGTGAAATATCATAATCAGAATGCTGTGAGCTAGTTTCAACGTTTTTTGGTCCATCGCTTGGTATCCTCTGTAACGCCTTGAGCACTTCTGCAGCTTCATAATCAGCCGATGTCATTGTTTCCAATCGCGCCGTAACTTCGGCCTCATAATCTGCCTGCTCAGCATTATTTTCGTGCTCGTCTGCTCAAATCTGTTCAATGCGTCCTGCAATTTCTGCATCCTCTTCTATAGGTAGAGGTTCTGCTGTTCGGGTAGGAGAGCTTGGTATGGGATTATTCTTATTGGCATTGTGATCAGGTGGTATTCAGATGCCAGGGCTTATTCGCAGGCCAATTTGAGGTGCCGTGCCAATAGGGACGTTGGAGTGAAGTTGAGGTTCATGCGCAACGAAGTCGAGGCCAGGAGGAGCTGACCTATGATTATATGCCGACGCCGTCTCTCCAAATCAGCCTTCCTAGCCTCTTCGTGGGTTGAGTATTTAGGCGGTCAGCCACCCCTCTTAGTAGGATAAGGCGTAATTGCAGAGATAGTCCGATAGTTTATAACTGTTCGGAATATAGAGGAAGGTATATAATGTTACACAGCCTCCTTAATCTCTTTCCCCGAATAACCTCAACTTGGTTAGCGTCATTTCCACACTTGGTGCAAATGTGAGTCTATATATTCACAGGTTACAACCCTATCTGTTGTAAGAATCTGTTAAACATAGTTGCAAATAGACTGATACTAACGGTCAATTCAACTTTCTTTTACTTGAACTTCTAATGTGGGCGTTGAATAACCCCTTCCCCGAAAAACTCTAATCGGGAAAGGCGGTGGGCGATGCATTCTGCCAAGTCATTCGCCAAATCGGGCAATCAAGACCCAAACCACCACCCTTGATGTAGATTTTATCCGCTATAGATAGTCATGGAGCCTTCTCCTCATGAACTGTTGTCTTGGGCTGCTTTCTATTAAGCAGGGACCTTGTCCTGACTGGTTGGGTTAATACAAATCAATGCCAACATTCATTGTTAATTCGTACCCTGTAGTTGATTCAATTCGCTTCGCTTAGAGACCCTAGTGGGTGGCACCTAGCTGCCTGTCTTAAAGGATTCTCTACAATCTCCTCTAACGAACGCATTTCACCTGCTATCCCTAGGTGGCTGACTGTACTAGAGTAAGCATGCTAATTTTCATCTTAGATCATTAAAGCCACAGCGATTCGTTTTAAGTCTAGCAAAACGCGCTCTCTGCAATCCTTTCTATGCAACTCTCCACCTATACACTAGACCACTCGAAATCGTATCATAACTTAGACACAGTACCTTTTATTTATCAACTATAATTTATGCAAAACAAATAATTATTAAAACCTATTAGCTACTAACTAGATATTATAGTTATATTAATTTAACAGCAAAGATTCTAGAGTAGGTTTGCACACCTTTAGTTAAAGGAGAGTTACAACTACTAGCTATAAGTAACTGTAGCCCTCTCTACACTAGTGCCTACAGAGAGCCTAAAATGGCTTCCCCTCTCCTAAGGTCCATTCTAAATGCAAAGCTAAGCAATAGTAGTTTTTAACGTATTTAGAAACACTACTAAAGGAGCAATTGAAGTATGTAGTAAAAAGCAAGGATGTCCTTATTAGGTACTAGAAAGGTTCTTCTAAGCTTAAGGTTATAAATAAGCATGTAATGTATAGCGTTATCTAAGTAGACAGGGTTTTCTAAGTGAGAGTTGTCCTAGAAATGCAATGTAGACAATTTCTTAATAAGGGGAACTATCCTAAGGGGTGTAGTAAATGCTAGGTACACTATAATAATTACATGTTAGAAATATACCTTAAAGACCTCATTTACACTAAGATAGAGGAATATTACTACATCTATGTAGTTAACTTAGAGTATAACAATAGAAACTAAGGAGTAGCTATTAACAGAGTAGTAAAAGAAGCTAGAAGGATAGTAGCTAAGAAGGTAGTAGTAGAGGGGCTAAACATCATTAAATATAATAGGAAGAGATACAACCACCTAGATAAAGGGGGTATTGCTAGAGAGGTTAAAAAGCAGAGAAGAAATGGCAAAGTTGTTGTTTATCCTATAAAAGTTAAAGCTAAGCCTAGGGTAAAAAGGTCTAATAAGGTAGCAAGTAATGCTTAAGCCTAGATAGTAAGGCTTGCTAAGAAAGAGGCTAAAGACACTAAAGAGAGAGAGACTAGAAACTTAAAGAGGGATGCTAATATAGTTAAGGCAATGTATTAAAGTATAAGTAATTAAGAGGCTCTAGGAGCTTAGAAAAAACCTACCTAGAACTCCTATCCCTTAGTAGTTATACTAGGGACAGTTACTAACAGCACTAGGGTAGAGACATCTTAAAGTAGACATGCTAAGGAACTAATGCATTGTTATAGTACCCCTATATAAACCATAGAGGTTAGACATATTATAGTATTTGTTATATACTAGTAATGTGTTTTACAAAAGCCTTTATAATTAATCCCCTACCTCCTTTGTTAAGTAAACCTTATATAACAAAACCTCTATAAGTCTTATAAGTTTAAGACCTAGCGTTACACCTACTAGAAAAGGCACCCCTATATATAGAGGTGCCTCTACTAGAAGGCACCTATAATAAGTGTAGCACCTCTTATAGGATACATATGTAAAATAGATTAGTAGGAATAGTAAGAATAGTTAGAGAGTCTGCTATTCTAACTATTCCCTTTAGTATAACGCCTCTATATAAGTAGGTAGTTATTTCTTAGATAGGAGCTTTATACTTAACTTAATATAGTATTTATTATATACTAGTAACATGTTTTACAAAAGCCATTATAACTAATTCCCTACCTCCTCTATTAAGTAAACCTTATATAACAAAACCTCTATAAGTCTTATAAGTTTAAGACCTAGCATTATATCTTATATATTTAAAACCTAGTATTATAGGCTTATTATTATTATAAAGAGCTTAGTAGTATAAAAGGCATTATTATTAAATAGTATAAATTAAGGTTATAGCTTTATAAAGCATTTATATACTAGTGTAGGTTTTTAGCTATAGTAAGGCTAAGTAAGGAAATACCTTAAGTAGAGCTATTTAATATAAAGGTAAAGAGAGTAAAGAGTTATATAATAAGTATAGTAGGTATAAGAAAGTTAGAAAAGATAGTTAGAGTAGGATTTACTATTACTATACTTAAGTATATTAAAGCTAAAGAGATAGATTAGCATTATATAGTTATAAAGGGGTGTTATACTTAAAAGAATGCCTTTAGCTATAGTAAGGCTAGCTTAGAAGGTAAGGATTACTATTTTTAAAGTAGGGCTAGGGTAAGATAGATTATAAAGAGACTAAATAAAGAAAGAGTTATTAGAAGTAAATAAAGAAGGAGGTTAAGTAATAAGGAGTATAGGACTATTTTATAAAACTTAAAAGTAGCAGTAGGCTAATATATGTTCTAGCCTAACTACTAACTATTCTAGTTAGCTAACTAGCTAGCTAGTTGGCTAATGGGCTAGCCTAACTACTAACTTTTAGGTTAGTGGTTCAGTTAGCCTAACTACTAACCTACTGCTAAGGAGCGGGGTAGATAGAATAGTAGAATAGAATATTAAAGCTTTATATTATACACCTATATGTAATAATGGCTACTATTACTTTAATTAATCCATTTCTAAACAATGTATATACTGCCTTTAAAGCCTATATAAGTAGTACAACTTACTATAATTATAAGCAGCTCTTATATAATAAATAGGAGCGTATATATATAATACTATAGAACCTAACTGCTTTTAAAGTAACATATAAGGAAGCAAAGAACTTTAAGCATTATACACAGTCTAATTTTAAGCTTATATATAATAAGCTCTATAGAAAAAGCAACATATAGTACTTAAATGCTTAATATATAGTTTAGAAAGTAGAGGTCTTTAATATTATTATAGAAGAGCACCTTAAGCTTCTATACATAGGCTAGAATAAGGTATAGCCTACAATTAAGCAATAGTACTATAGAATGAAGCGAAAGGATATAGAGTTTATACTTAAATAGTATAAGAATTGCACTTTAAATAGGCTAAATACTACAAAAGCACTATTAGTTCCTATTATAAGTAAACAAGCATAGGAGAGGGTTTAAATTAACCTAATTAATATGCACTATAAGCCTTTAGGATAGTATAAGTGGATTCTTTATATAAAGGATTACTTCTTAAAGTATACATAGCTATACCTATTAAAAAGCAAGCATGTAGAGCCTATTGTAGAGTGCTTTGCTTAATTCATTATAGCTTTCCTACCTCTAAAGATTATGTAGGCAGATAATAGGAAGGAATTTAAGGGAGCTCTCTTACTCTTACTACAGAAGTATAGAATACAGGTGGTAAATAGAGCACTACGATTACTACAAACGCAAGGCCTAGTTGAGCAGGCAAATGGGGTTGTTAAGAATAAGCTCTAGGCATGGAAAATAGATTACAGGTCTATAGAATAGAAGAATGGGCTACTTAAAGTGGTGCTTGCTATGAACACCTAAATCCACTCTACAATTGGGTGTGCGCTAGCTAAGCTTCTGTTCTGAGAGCGTAGCTCACACATTAACTAGCTCAATAGTTAGGCCTGGAAGGATCTGTCAATTGGAATTGAGCAGGAAGACCCAACCATAGGCCCGATATTTGAGAGCCAGCTCGAGCCCGAGCTTGAGTCTGAGACGGAAGCTCTCATCGACCCACAGCTTCGGCAGCGAGGGCTAGAGCTCAATTATGAGCCGAGCTCTAGTTCTGAGCCAGAGCTCCGAATTGAGCTCAATTCTGAGCTCCGAACTAGAGCCAGAGTTCGATCTGGAACTCAAGCTAGAGCTGGAGCTAGAGCCCAGCTCCAGCTCGAGTTAGAGCTCAGAATTGAGCTCTCTGGCTCAGAGCTCAGAATTGAGCTCAGCTCTAGTTCTGAGCGAGAACCAGAGCTCGAGCGAGAGCCAGAGCTTAATTCTAAGCTCTGTCGTATAGCTCCTACTCGAGCTCAGACTCAAGTACTGGCCCAGCTCCAGGCTGAGCCAGAGTTCCGTTCCGAGCTTGAGAGCTCAAGGCTTCAGGCTCGAGCGCCAGAGCCTAGAATTGAGTTCTCTAGCTCAGAACTAAATTCTGAGCCCAGCTCTTGCTCTAGCTCTAGCTTAGAGCTAGAGCTCTGGCGTGGGACCTAGGCCTGAGTTCCAGCTCAACCTAGAGCTAAGCTTCAGGCGACACCTAATCCTATGATTGAGAGAGCTATAGTGGCTACTTAACAAGCAAGGATTTCTATAGTACGCAAATATGTACGCAAATATACAAAGAAGCATGATATTTAGCACTTTAATATAGGAGCTATAGTCTCTATTAAGGTTCCTTAAGAGGATAGAACCTCAACTAATAATAAGAGGCTATTTGCACGAATTCTAGAAGAGCCTTACCCTTATAGGTATTAGATTCTTATAGCTTTAGGTATTATACAACGCCTTATTCCTACTAAATTACTTAGAGTTGTAGAGCAAGCTCTATAAGGTGATATAGTAATTCCTACTTCTACTAAGGAAGTAGGCCTAGGGCTTGTAGCTAGAGAGGCTTCTACAAGTGCTTAGGTTAGAATATCCTGTTAGTGCAAAGGGCTATGTAGTACAAAGAGGTGTAGGTGTTATAAGGAAGCAAAGGAGTGTAGTATACACTACTATAACAATAACTATAACTGTAGCAATTTATTAGGTCTTACTAATTATATAGAAATAGCTTTAGTTAAGAGGCTGAAGTAGAAACAGGCTAGAGTAGAGTAGGTAATTCAATTTAATTTAATATACTATTCTACTATTCTATGTATAGGTTAGTGGTTAGGCTAGCCTATTAGCTAACTAGCTAGCTAGTTAGCCAACTAGAATAGTTGGTAGTTAGGCTAGAACATATATACACCTTATTTAAAGTAAGGGGTAGCTAAACTTAGTATAGTAGACTAAAGAACTAAGATAATACTATCTATACTATAAATTTAAAGTATAGTTACTTTATTTCTTTACTCTTACCTCTTATAATTAGAATACTAAAAATTTATAACCCTTTAGTTTTAAATACTTTAAAAGTACTTTAATAGTAGTAATTTAAAGGTTAAGTATAAGGTTAACTTTACTTAAAATAGACTTGTTTTTACTATCTAGCTAAATAAAAAGACTAATTTATACTTTATTAAGATATTATACTAGCTATTTACTAAGTAACTTAATTATAAGAATAGTAGTAAGTAAAGTAAGAAGATGTTTTAAGTTACTATTAGTAGTATCTATAACTTACTATATTATACTTTAAACCTAGTTATATTATAGGTATACCTTAGTTTATACTAGAATACCTATGTTATTCTACTAGTTAAGAAGTTAGTAACTACTACTATAGACTAAGGTATAGATAAGGGGATACTAATTATAAATAGTATTAAGTAGGCAATTAAAATCCTATACTTACTACTTAAGCCTTTAGTATAATCCTCTACTATACTATAGAAATAAGACTATACTATAGCTACTAAACTAGCTAAGCCTAGTAAACTCCTAACCCTTAACTTAAAGTAAGTATATAAGAACTACATGTACATTATAGACGTTATAGAGTAGCTTCTTAAGTAGTGCTTTACTAACCTTAAGAAGGTATAGAGCCTTACTATAAAGTTATAGAGGAGCTTCTTAATAACTATTACTACTATAGGTGTAAAGGAGATTAAGGTCTCTAATAAGATAATAGAATATATAGTGTAGATCTTTACTATACTACACTAATTCTAATAGAAGGGGCCTTAGCTAGCTAAGAAGAATAAAGCTATAGATTAAAGTAGTACTTATACTACCTCCCTCTCTTAACCCCTAAGCTTAAGCAAATAAGCCTATCTAGGGTATAATATAGGGTTAAAAGAAATGTAGATTCCCTTATTATGTTTCTAGGTTCTACTGTTTATGTCTATTAGCCTATTTATATGTCCTAAGGCTATATAGCCAAACTATTATAGAGTATAGAGTTACACGTATTCTATAGACTAAGCTGTATGTGAGTAAAGTTACTCCTAATGTTAACTATAGATATACTAGATAATATGCAGATTTAATATTAAGTGAGTGCTACTATAGCTAACCTAAAACATAACAGCATAGAAATCTGCCCCCCCCCCCCCGAAAATATGATCTTGGATAGAAGAGGATTTTCTCATTATCACGGTCCCCTTATTCTTACTTCTCAGCTTCCCTTCTCTTTAAACGCATAATCACACCAGTCTGTCGTACCTGCATGCGGCACGTGGTATTCCACTCCTCTTTCTCCGACGCCCACTCCATATTAAAGTTCCGCACAATCTGTCCCACAGTTTTTGTGAGCACCATCATCGCAACATGTTTACCTGCATTCGTTAGAATCATTTTTTACAACCCTAAGGTACAACTAGAGACTTACCAATGCAACTTCTGTTCCCTAACCCCCACTACACAAAGTAAGCGTTGAACCGACCACATCAAGAGCGATAGTACTCACGGCCAGCATATTCTTGTCCATTATTCTTGTCTGCCTCTCATCGACCTCAATCCACCTCTCCGGGCGATAAAAGTCAGCATCCGCCCCGAACACAGACTTATCGCGCTGTGTGACCCAGCCCGTAATTCCAACAACCGTGTCTTCAGGAACGAAGTGGCCATTCAGAACTGCGCCGCCTTTGGGAACGACGCGGTCAAATGGGCTCCCCACAGAAGGATGCATCCGTAGTGCTTCTTTGATACAGGCTTGTCTGCTTAGAGTCAGTTCTGCATGGATATAGGGCTGACTGGGGAAATTACAGGTAAGGGAGTTTCTGCCCTTCTTGAAACGACAAAACGTCAGATAGGAGATCCTTTGCATCCGCATCTTCGAGTTCCTTCACGAGCGTGGCGTATGTGCGCGGGGTCTTGACAAGGTAATAAAAGATGGCGCGGAGGGCGGTGGAATTCGTGTCAACAGCTCCAATGCTATTGTAGGTTAGCAGGTTAGTGACTGATTGTACAGATAATTACATGGCTACTCACAAAAAGATGAGAAGGTTGTTCATGACTTCTCTTTCGTCCATGAGAGTGCTGTCTTTTTGTTGTTTCTGGCGCAAGTAATCAAGGAAGTCACCGCGCATGTCCGTAGGGTTTTCGAGGTCGTACTTCGACATTGCAGCATATGCAGTCTGCGCCGTTTAGTAAGTGATATAGAGGTCCATCGAAAGCATACATACCTGTTGAATCATGTTCATCGGGTTCGTTTTCCATAGGCGATTGACAATTCCTACCACTGTTGGACTGCCGAATAGGTATTTATGAGCTGCAGGGAATTGGCCAACTAGAGTCCCATAGGTCATTGTACTCCATCCCGCCTGTACTGCGCCGTTGATATCCCAGGCTTGATCCATGAAACCGAACATTTCTTGGAATGAAAGAAGGCCAGTCAAATCAAACGAAAACCTAAAAGACAAATAATTTAGTGACTATCTAGTTCGGAAGACTTAGGAGTACAGACCAACTCAACCATTCTCCAAAGTCAACCGCAGTCCCTGCACGTTTGTCCATGTGGGAGATGAAAAGGGGTAGACATTGATCAAACAGTGGCTCCAGTTGCAGCATGGACGTCAACGAATATTTAGATGCAACTGATGACCTCATAATCTTGTGTTGGGCAGCATCACGGCTTGTGAATATGTTCTCTGTTGATTTCCCATCAATTGTGAACGTGAAGCCAGCAATATAACTCGCCTGTGCCACGTCAGCATCTTGTCGTTATAATAGAGGTGGAAACCTTGCCTTCTGATACAAACTCCCTTGAAGGTAGATCTCTGGGATCATCGCCGCATCTCCGATGGAGACAGAATTGGGTCCAGTCCGGACGATAGGCCCATACTTCTTGTGGAGCTTCTGGTGCTCGATATGCGAATCCCCCTTGAGACTTATATACACCTTATACAACCGTGTGAAGCGGGCAAGAAAGGGGCCGGGGAGCTGACGCAGGTGGGGACGGAAATATGTGAGAAGACAGCTAACGCCATAGGAAACGGTAATAAACACAAGGACAACAATAGAAATATGGGCCGCCGTGAGGCCTATAATCTCATGGAACACAGGCAACATACTGAAAACGTATGGATGATAGGATATTAAGCTGTATAAACAAAGGGCATATTGTTGGATTGATGCGGAGAATAAATTGGGAAAAGTCTCGTCATGGAACCCTTTATATATTCAACTGACAGCAGCGGACCCAGGGGTAGGCCCCAACGAAGGGAGAGGCAAAACCAACTATCGCTTTTTGTCTTATCCATCGGCAGGTAACAGAACGCCGCCCCAGCTCTGACGGACGGTGAGATATCCAGCCAGGACTCACTCTATCCCATCCCATCACACCCGACAATAAAGCTCATGCGCCTAATTGGTTACCATTCACCACTGAAGTCCCATCAATAAGATACACGTCGTCACACACGAACTTCCTCATCTCGCCCAATCTGGAAGCTTCCCATCAATCGAATCCTATCATTCCCCTTCCCATCCTCGCACCTCAGAGACACGTCACACATCACCTATCTAGTCGACCCGCCGCGTCAAAAGCGCTGTGCACCGCACCATCCCCCGCCTGGGAATCCGCACAAAAAGAAGAGGGAAAAGGGGAAAAAAACCACCTGGAACTCTCCAACCGCACCACCGCAGCGTGGCAACCAGCAAACAACATTCAAACTGCTAGCGCCGAGCTCTTCTTCCCCTCTCGGCAGACCTATAGCGTCTCATCCAGAAGGTCAACACGCACCTCAAACGCCACTGTCCCAGCGCTAGGACGCCCCGCCTCGTGACAACCACCGGCACCCCACCGCAGCGCAGAGATCGTCCGATCCCCCTCGGCGATCCTATTCGGACCATCCGTCTAACCGTCTCACTCGGACCACCATCACGCCGATGCGATGGCCTTTTCCAGCCCTCACCCTGCTCTTCTCAAACGATAAAAGAATAAAACACACGGAACGTCACACAGCACCGACCCACAGACCACTCCCGTATCCCGCCCCTCTCACAGAGCAAGGAGCACATCCTACACATTCCACTACCACCCCCAAGGAAGGGGGAAGGAAGGAAGGGCCCGGCCCCGTCCCAGCCGCACCAACACCACGGCCACCGGGTGACGTGTGACCCCTCGCCCATCCCAGCATCGCATCCCCCATCCTAGTAGCCGATCCACTCTCTCAATAGAGCACCTCCCTCGTCGCGCGCCATGTCGAGCTGAGAGGGCGTTCGCGGCCGGGAAGTAAGGGGGTTCTCAACCGCGCACTTCGGGCATAGCCAGCTTACATAAGCGAGACCCGGGACGGCTTTCGATTCGCTGCCGCCCCCTCGGGACCGGTGATAGTGCGAGTTTGTTGCGGTGTGATTCCAAATGCGGAACGGGGGATGCGAGGGAGCGGATGCGGAGAGGGAGGGGGGAAGAGATCATGTAGGTCGCTCGGGGGAGTGCTCGATCGTGTTGCACGGCTGGGGCAATGGGCGTTGGGAATGTCTACCGAAGATAAAATTGGGGTTGCGTAACGAGACGGGGGGCGAAGGGGTGGGATTCATGCCTTCCATCGCCCTTCTTGTCGCCGTTTTTCTTGTTATTGGGATCCGCCGGTGGGAAGTTACATACATGTTGTGAACGGTGAGTGTCTCTGCTGCTCTGGGTACGAGGACCCGGGCGCGATTTGATATTCCGTCCGTTTCTAACCGCCCGCCGCACCGCTGTCGGTGGTGGGGATGCTAATGTCTCCTCGAGCTCGGTTTCTTGACCTCGGCCTCCTTTAAAATGATCTATCCTTCTCCAAACGCCCGCACTCCAGAAACCCCATCCCAACGCCATGCCATCCCATTAACCAACCCCTTAGAAGCACAGACTGCTGCTTCCATGTGCGTGCCCGCGTCGTGCCATGCTCATTCCGCCGTGCCATTGTTTTGACTCCTGGCCCTCTCCCTTGCCTTACTCCCCCTTCTTCCGCCTCCCCTTCTTCTTCGGCTTCTCGTCCGAATCGCTTCCGTCCTCTTCCTCCTTTGTCCGCTTGCCTTGTCCCGCGTCGGGGCCATCGGCGATCTTGCTCACGATATCGTTGAGGAAATCGAATTGCTCGTCTGCCTCGATTGCTTTCTTTAGGTGCACGGCGGTCACGCGCTTGGAGTTTGTGCTGCGCGCTAAAGAGGCTGATTTGGTGACGAGAGAGATCATGAACAGTTCTAAAGCTTTGGCTGGTAGGGTGTTAGTCATTTGTATTTCATCGTTTGAGGGTAGTTAGGGGTTGAGTGTAAGGTACGAGAGGTGAAATTTGGCACGTACAAACTGCAACAGGTGTGACCTGGGCCACCTTGCCCACCTCCTCATCGGCCTGCATTATCCGCTTTATCCTCGCAACAGGAAACTTTGTCTTGATCTCAATACCCTGGCTGGCTCCCAGGTGTGGTTTGATATCCTCGCTGATGCCAGCTGCGGCGACACGCTCGCGCTTCACCCGTCCTGTCATCGTGTCGTCGCTGGTTTCGGATTTGATGTGAAGTTGTTCCTGTAATTGCTGATGAGGCGCCTGTGGTGGTTGCGGCGGGGGTGGTTGATATGTAAGAGCTTGTTGGGGGAGTGAATGAGACTGCTGGCGCGAGTAATTCTCTGGAGGCGAATGCGCTTGTGAATACGGCACCACCGGGGCCTGGTACACCGGGCTGGTGAACTGCGCTTGTCCTCTTGGTGGATCAAACGTATGTGTAGGCGGCAGATCCGGGATGGGCGGCAGGTAACTCGAGTTCCGGCGGCTGTCTCCAAAGCCCTGGTACTGCTGCGGCGACGGGGGAACCTGGTACCCTGAGCCCGAGGAGATGCTGCTGCGCTGTTGGGCAGTGGTGTGGCTCTGAGGACTCGTGAAGTCGGGCAGGCGCGGTGAGCGGGGCGTGTAGGTGGAGGTCTGGGGTTGGTGGTGGTGTTGTTGGTGGTGTTGTTGGTGGTGTTGTTGGTGGTGTTGTTGGTGGTGGTGCTGATGCTGGTGCTGTTGCTGCACGGGCGTCGTTGTCGAGGAAAGGAAGGATGATAGGTCGGGGGATTGCGGTGCGTAAGTACCGTCGACCGGCATATTGGGGGGAAAGAGAAGAAAGAGCGAAGCAGAGGCGGCAGGGCAGGCAGTCAGGCCCGAACCCGCAAAAGTGAGAAAGAAACGCGTCCGTGGGTGGTGTGGAGTGGGGATGCGGGTGGCTGGTGCGCAGGAGCTAATGCAGCTCGATGTTGCTGTGGCTGGTGGAGGTGGGGGGGATATTGGCTCTGATAGCTTGTTCTTTCTTGTACTGGAGGATGTTCAGTACAGTATAATAATAGTGCTGTACAGTCCAGTAATACTCAAATAGAGAGTATAATGGTAGTACTGTACTGGTGGACTGGAGGCGGGCAAGATGCTTTTGTTTTTGGTGCTCAATCGCCGGTGCCTTCAGTGTCTGGACATGGACATGCGAGCTGAGCCCTGTCGCGGTGGTGCTGGGGGTCTCGGTGCAGTGTCTGATTGATACCCGCTTTTCTGTGCGCGCCAACGTCAATAAAATGTCCGTGTGGCACCCGAGAAAAATAGAAAATAAAAAATAAAAATAAAATAAAATAGAGTTAAAACAGCGGCACAATTCGACCCAATTAACTGCAATTCTCTCCCCTCTTTCGCTGGGGCGGTGAGTAAAATACTCCGTATAGAGAATTGACGGTTGAGTGGGTAAATAGAGTGCACGTGATTGGCTGTTTGCTTTGGGGTGGTATTTGATGTTTAACCCTGTAGTGTCTGTATTGGCGGTTTTTTTTTTGTATCGGTGTGGTATTTGTGGGTTTTGTCGGTGGTTTGTGGTTTGTATTGGTGGTATCGGCGGTATTGGCGGTATTTGCTGTGGCTGTGCAGCAAAATATTCTCCCGGCGGGTTGATTTTCCGGTATTCCCTTGATATTTTTCCGTATTTTTTTTTGTGATTTGGGTTGAATCGGAGCGGGGAGGTGCTGCATTATTATATGCTAGGGGACGGCCGACGCGACCATAACCACCCAGGATCCCGCGCTTTAGGCTGCTTTGAGTTAAACGCCGATTCATCTATTCACTGCCCATGAACGTCACCATCTTATTTTTACAAGGGGAGGAGGCCAAGCTAATCCATCATCCATCACCCATTCATCATTCAACAATCACGACAAAACATCTCATTCCCGATTTTATATCCCTACAATGGCGTCATTATCAAAGTGTATATCTCACTCTCTATTATATCGTTGTGAAGTGGCCTTTGTCGCTTTCTGCTTCGCCATCGCAATACTGTGTACAGTACCTGGACCACCTAGAGCCTCGCGACGCGATCTGCACGCCGTCCAACGCGCGTTTGTTTGTCCTTACTTCCCGCGTCAGCAAGGCCACCACCACCACAACCACTGTCGCTATCCGCCTGCTGTACTAAAATAGGTAAATCGGAGTGCGATGATTACTCCCATCGATCCCATCTCATTCTTGTGTTTCACATTTCCCATGTCTCATCCTATCCTGGTCCCGTTGAGTGATGATGACAAAGAGCCTACCAGAGACCACGTAGAGTCCGAAGCCCGGCCTTGCGTTTGCGGTTTCTGCTCAGAGGCGTGGTCGCGTGAAGGAGTAACTTGATCTAATCTGACAACACTTCTGCCCCTGTCGAGAGCGTCGAGAATATTCGGGGTCCTTTCCATTCTATTCGTTTGTTCTTGTTGATGTCGGCTTTACGGGCGTGACGTGATAAATGCACGAGGCTTTCTTTATTGAAAAATCCCCCCCATCTCTCATATTCAGATAATGCGATTGTCTGGCTGTGAAACCCGTTCCATTTTATCTTTGGAGCTCGCCAGAAGCAGCTTCCCGCTGGTATTTGATAGATCTTAGTCTACGAGTTAGGATACCAAATTTGTTCCACGTCATGAAACCGTTTCTAAAGCATCTATTGCCTGAACTGCTACTGTTTCTTAGTGATACAGACATGATCCAGGGGTGTCGACCTTGCGCACAACCGGCAGTAGGCAGAAATAGATGTCAGTAGTAGGCAGTCCAAGACATTCATCTAGGCCCATTCCCAGTCTCACATTGGACTAAATGAGGCTGACAGCTCGTTTACAATATCTTTATCAATATCCATTCATGTGACAGGCAAAACGTGCCAATGTTCTACATCTCTGCCATCAGGCACGGAAGGCTGTTATAGAAGCGCCCAAACTTTTCTATTCTCCCTTATTCGGCACTATTAGTGTTGAAACCTAGGTAGGAACAAAGAAGGTCTACTAGTTACTAGGCATATATGTGGAGATTGATCCCCTTCCCACGAGCAGCACAATTCTGTTCTGATATTAAGGAAGTCATCCTCACAGGGCACCTTCACCTATTCTGAGTTCTCTTCCATTCGAGTCATACTCTCTCGACATCTGTCTGCATTCCCCACCGACCCGTAATACACCTCTTCAAGACGCTAGTTTCCCTGAACACCAGCACCAAGCTCCTGCCCACAAATACCCCCAAGATGGAAGCCGAACAGTCAGCAACCACACAACTTAATGTCTTTCACAAAGACAATTCCCAGTGCACTGTCTTGGACGTCATCAGCAGCTCCGCCTCAAAACTGTCCGACTCCATGAAGGCCATTCACCAAAAATTCGACCAACCCCGCGACTCACGGGGCCGTCGCCGGGATCCTCGAAAAACCATCGAAGAACTAATAAACTGGTACAAGGCTGACGGCTGCAATGCGAGAGATCTTGTCTCTCGCCTTCGTTGTGAGATGATACACGTCTCCAATCGCGTGAAGGATGTGAATATTCAGGGAACCGAACTTGTCGCCTCACATGACTTGTGGGAGGATATGGGGAATTATTATAGAAAATGGGCGGAGACGTTGGATATTGTTGGGGGGGTTTGTGGACATTTTTATTCCAGATCAGGGCAGATGTCGGACTACTGGAGAAATACCAACAGTTCAATGTTGGTCCAGAACATGAATGAGGGGACGGGGGACGGAACCCACGTGTTCCATAGCGTTCTGCGAGAGAGATTGAAGAGATTCGGCCTTGAAGAGATTGAGGATATCCTGGACGAGTATGTGGATTCGAAAGTGTACGAGAGGGAGGAGGATGAGAGGAAGCAGAAGGAGTCGGAGGAATCGCAGGCGCTTATAATATCGCGCAAGGGATTTCAGGAAGCGTTTGACGGAATGAAGAAGGAATTAAACGAATTGAAGGGAGAGTTAGCGACGCTGAAGAGGGCCTGAGGGAATGCATCACTAGAGGTGCCGGCGTGAGAGGCCCCGGCGAAGGAGTCGGTCATAACAAGCGCGTTTAAGAAAGGGGAAGATATTGATAGGACATGGCTTGTACCCCCGATTGCGGCTGTTTTACTTGGCCTAGGGTTCCGTTGGGGGTTTTGGGGATTCGGGAATATTAAACCCTTTGAGAGTCAACCTCATGCGCTCGCCAATGCTATGGGCCGCGCATTTTGAGATAGTTCCATGAAGGATTTTGAGTCTGTTTCTTAATTTTAAGTTTCACATATTCAATCTGAGGTTTTGCTGTGATATTCGGGTATCGTATTTTGATTCATCTTCGAGTGTGTTGTAATTCGATGTGCTTTACTATTTATACAGCACACGCCCAGTTCTAACCAATATCAAACAAGAGGGAATACCAGTTACAGTAAACTACACTCCTCGGCCCAAGTGCACCTACCATCGCTGCCCCGAGCCAAATGTCTATCGCTTCCTCCTCTATCCGCAGATTCAATCGCCATTTTCGTACCAACGGTAAGTTCGGGCCGAATAACAAATACGGGGTGTAATGAAGCCCTTCACCGCCTTACCATCGATAAGGAAGACAAGGCTCCTAGCAGTCCCTATAGACCCTATGGAAATACTATCAACCTGTAAAGCTACTCTCGGTGTACTTCAAAGCAGAGCACTGCCTTTGTCAACACCATGATCAATTTCGAGAAATTCCTATTCGACAGCAAGAACGAGCGGTGACAAACCTGAGTGGTGACAGCAGTTGCCGCAGGAGCAACAGTAACGAATCATCCGTCAAAACATTTAAAGATGGTAAGGATATTGCCGTAAATGACACTACTTGCAGATATCGGCATGGGGCGGACCGCATTCCCTACCAGCGTCTTTCATGTGGGCTAGAACAGCCTGGCCTATGGATGGTCATCCATCAGTAGTGGCCTTATATAGGGGAGGAGGTGAGGTGAATCTACGAATGAGGATGGTTTGCGGGGCCGCGGAGGATTTGAATTTAGAACTTGTAATAAATAAGGAGGCTTATTATCCTCGAATATTAGAGATAATCCCATCCACTCAAGGATGTCATGAACCAGATGACAAAAAATTCACACAAACATGTCTCTTCTAATCATGCATCGGCATGTCCCATCAGCTGTACATAAGCCGCGATGATAACAAACAAAATTTCATTCCCAGTTCTATTCCCAAACCAGTCGTTGGCCTCATATATAAATAATAGTATCTATCATCCGCCCTAACCGCACAGACAAAGGCAAAACACCCTTGAAGGTACTGAGAAAGACGCCCATGATTTTTATCCCCTCCACATTTACGAAATCATAAATTCGCTTTGAGAGCCGGATGGGTTTCTTTCAATTTTTGAAATAAAAGCAACCCCTTGCGGTCCGGGCACCCATTATAAACCCCTGCCCAAGCCCGCGCTTCCCTGCATACTCCTGCACCCACACCTCTTTACATCGCCACGCCCTCCGAGCGCTCTCCCAGTCCGAGTGCCCTTGCCTGAGAATCCAGATCCGAGATTTCCCTCGTAATCTTGTCCAGACATCCGGATGCCGCAGCAACGAAGCCAAGATATGGCCTGCTAGGGCTGAGAACACGCGACAGGTACTCAGGGTGGTACTGCACGCCGACGAACCAGGGGTGGTCCTTGATCTCCACAATCTCCATACGCTCTCCCTTGTCATCCTTGCCGACAAATGTCAGACCGCCAGCCGCAAGGCGCTCCACATACTCGGGGTTAACCTCATATCTGTGGCGATGGCGCTCGTGGATCTCCGTGCGGTCACCGTACAGCTTGCGCAGGCGCGACCACTCCGAGCCAGGCTGGAATATCGTCGGGCGGATACCGAGGCGCATGGTACCACCCATGGCAGAGCGGTCAACCTCGGGCATGAACAGGACGATGGGATTTGCGCACTGCTCAGAGAGCTCCGTGGACGAGGCACCCTCGAGACCGCATACGTGGCGCGCAAACTCAATGACGGCCAGCTGCATACCGAGGCAGATGCCAAGGTAGGGGACGGATTGGGTGCGGGCCCACTGTGCCGCCTTGATCATACCTTCAGTGCCACGGAGACCGAAACCACCGGGAACGAGAATACCGTCCGCAGTGCAGACCTGGTGCCAGGCAGCATGGAAACCTGCTGGACGTGCGGTCTTGGCATCGTCCTCCAGGTCAGAAGCGTCAACCCACTGGAGTTGGAGCTTCTTGTGGCAGCGCATGGCCGAGTGCTCAAGAGACTTGATGACGGAGAGGTACGAATCATGCAGGTTGGTGTACTTGCCGACCAGGGCGATGGTGACGGTCTCGAAGAGGCGGTCCTGCGACGTCGTGAGGGTCTTCCATTCTGCCCAGGTGCGCTGACCGCGCCCAATGAGATGCTCTGACTTTGGCACGGCATCGAGTTTGAGGATGTCGCTGATGGTCGTGATGAGGCCCTGCTTCTCGAGGAGTAAGGGGACGTGGTAGGTCGAAGCTACGTTGTGCACTGCGATGACCTGCTCAGGTTCGACTTGGCAGAACATGGCGATTTTGTTTGTCGTCGCCTTCTCGAGCGGGACGTCACATCGGCAAGCAATCTGACATCGTTAGCCCGTACTTACCCAATGAGAAACGCAGTCTTACCAAATCCGGGCTCAGCCCAGCGCTTCTCGCATCCTTAATCGCTGCCTGAGTTGGCTTTGTCTTCTGCTCTCCTTGGATGACCGGTACAAGTGAGACGTGGATCTGGAGAAAGTTGTCCTTTCCTGCCCGGCGTCTCAGCTGGCGCATCGCCTCAATGAAGGGCGCGCTCTCGATATCTCCCACGGTTCCACCCAACTCAATGATGCACACATCTGGTGTCTCGTTCGTATCGTCGACGGGGACGCGTGCAACGCGCTCAACCCAGTCTTGGATCGCGTCTGTCAGGTGAGGGACAACCTGCACCGTACGTCCGAGGTAGTCACCGCGACGCTCGCGCTCAATGACGTGCTGGTAGATCTTGCCCGTCGTGATGTTGTTCTCGCGCGTCAGCGTGATGTTGAGGTAACGCTCGTAGTTTCCAAGATCGAGATCGACCTCACCGCCATCGTCTAAGACGAAGACTTCACCGTGCCTAGAGAGAATGATCAGTTTGACTCTTGTCTAGCGGTCGCACAAGGGCGTAGCTTACTCCGTAGGCGCCATGGTTCCGGCATCGACGTTCATGTAAGGATCGATCTTTATGCTCGTAACCTTGAGCCCAATAGTCTTGAGCAACAATCCGGTGGAAGAGGCTGTACCAAGCGCAATCAGCCCGCCATTCCCTCACGCCACAGCCGCAGATGCGCAATAGAACTCACCAATGACGCCCTTTCCAATCCCGGAGATGACTCCTATAAACAATATGTCAGCAAAATTCTCATCCTCAAAGTCTTCAAGTCGTGCAATGGTGAACCCTCCAATGGACCTCTCATAACTCGATGATACGGTCATTTGAAGCCACAAGAGTAAATAAAAAAGCCTTGTCACGTACCTCCAGATACCAAAACATACTTCATCGTTCTGGCAGTTATTAATTTCGTAGCAATGCCCGTTCCTAGCTCCTGGCTGAGGGGGGGAGGAGGGAAAGGAAGAGAGGCCTCACCCGCTTCTCAGATATTTTGTTTTCTGGTGGGGCGCGACTCAAGGCAGCCACTAATCCCTTATCGGACGAGTAAGGCTAATCTTCAGCCTTGCAATTAGATCATGTGATTTATGCAAGGGACCCGGTCGGGTTGGCATTTGCACAAGAGCTTCTGATTCCGATCGGAGTAGGAATTTCTTCTTATCGGCATTTTTGGAATTCACTTATCGCGCACAACCACCACCAAAAGTCCAAGCTTCGCCTACTCCCCCCACCAAACCCCTCCATTATTCCTCCACAACAACACCACATTGTCCATTCGAAATCAACACACAATGGCTGACAACGAAGCAGGCCTCAAGGCCCAGATTGCTGAGATGCAGCAGAAACTCGACCAGCTCAAGGCCACGGCCACCTCGTCAAACTATGACGCCTACCAGACCTCATTGACTGGGCGCTACTGTAGCCCGGAGATGTCAAAACTCTTCAGCCAACGTTCCCGTCACTCAACGTGGCGCAAGCTTTGGCTTTACCTTGCTGAGAGCGAACATGAGATCGGAATCGAGACTATTACGCCGGAAGCCCTGGAGCAAATGAGGGCCCATCTCGAGTTGACCGACGCTGACTTTGAGGTCGCCCGAGTGGAGGAGAAGAGGCGCCGACACGATGTGATGGCCCATGTCCATGCCTTTGGGGAAGTTGCCCCAGCAGCTGCTGGCATCATTCATTACGGAGTTAGTATTGGAAATTCGTTATTCGTATCTCTGTTCTTGCCATAGTGGAGCATGACGTTTCATTACTCTGCTGCTGCTTCGTACTCAAGGAGATAGTTTGCTGACTCTCGTTTTCAACAGGCAACAAGCTGCTACGTCACTGACAACACTGAGTTAATGCTCATGCGAGACGGCATTGACCTGCTTCTCCCGAAACTTGCAAAGGTTATCTGGAATTTGGCACAGTTCGCCATGCAGTGGAAGGCAGAGCCAACTCTGGCATACACCCATCTCCAGCCTGGTTCGTATATGTTGCGGAAGCCCTTGATGTTTTCTCGGAATATCTGCTAACTATTTGCAATAGCCCAGTTAATTACTGTTGGAAAGCGTGCCGCACAATGGGCACAGGACCTCATGTTTGATCTGGAAAATATCGAGCATGTTCGAAATGAACTCAAGTTCAGAGGTACGTCTTATAAAATCTCATCTCCCAGGGTTACGTATATTCCCGAAGAGGATTACCAACATAAATCTTTTCAAACAATATCTAACAATGGTCCTCAACAGGTGCTCAGGGAACCACCGGCACGCAGGCATCTTTCATGGAAATCTTCGGTGACGACACGGCGAAGTGTGACAAGCTGAACGAGCTGCTCTGCAAGAAGGCAGGCTTCTCAGGCTGCTACGATGTCTCAACTCAGACATACACTCGCAAGGTCGACCTGATCATCGCCAATGCTATTGCAGGTCTCGGATCTACTGCCCAAAAGATCGCTGGTGATATTCGCCATCTCGCAACATTCAAAGAGATTGAGGAGCCTTTTGAAAAGGACCAAAGTATGAATCTGCCAAGTACAATGATTGAGAACAGAGCTAATCTTGATAGTTGGATCATCTGCTATGTCCTACAAGCGCAACCCAATGAGATCTGAGAGGATATACAGTCTCGCTCGCGAGCTGATGTCCAAGCCGGCTAGCTTTGCCGCTACCCACTCGGATCAGTGGATGGAGCGTTCATTGGATGATTCCGCAATCCGCCGCATGGATATCCCGGAGACCTTCCTCCTCGCAGATGCAATCCTCATTGGCCTTGATAACGTATCAAGCGGATTGGTCGTGTACCCCAACCGCGTCAACGCCCGCGTTCAGGAGGAGCTCCCATTCATGATTACCGAGAGCATCATCATGAAGCTGGTTGCGATGGGAGAGTCGAGGCAGGAAGCTCACGAGCAGATCCGTGTCCTGTCACACCAAGCCGGCCGCGCTGTAAAGAATGACGGCAAGCAAAATGACCTGGTCGCCAGAATCAAGGCTACCGAGTTCTTCAAGCCAATCTGGGCTGGACTAGACGACATGCTCAAGGCGGAGCTGTACACTGGTCGCAGTGTTGAGATTGTCGAGCGCTTCTGTGCAGAGGGAGGTGTGCTGGACAAGAAGATCAAGCCATACAAGGCATTCATCGAGAAGGCAACCACAGCCGAACTTAATGTCTGATTTTCCCCCAATACCCCGCACTAAACTGCCCTAGTCGCTTTATGAGTGGTAAGCTATCAACCCGCCGAAGATAGATTAACAAGCATGCGTATCCGCTACTCGTGGTAAGACGAGACGGGCAGTTCTCATTATGTGTGCCTCTATTTTAGAACTGGATATATTGTAGTAATGGGGAAAATGCTACTACTTCCTTGGAATCTTTAGCTTTCATAACAGGACAGTGAACTCGGGATGTAATGACAGTCTAGAAACCAATGGACTAATATATTTAGCATCCATAGTCGACATTGGCCCAGGACGAGATGTCCCACCTACAACATCTATCTAGACCACGTCCCATGCACTACTCTACCTGTAGAGTCCTCCCTAATTCATAACACTGAATCCGACGGCATGAGGCCACGATATTTATACACATCCCTCTGGTTCGCCCACTCCCTTAACTTATCAATATCCGTACACTGATGCACCCCACCCCAGCCCGGGTGCCCCGTATCCCCCTCCAGGCTCGTGTCCGCATTGCACAGTATCGCCTGGCGGATATAGTCGAAGCAGTGCACAGAGTGGAACGCGACCTCGCTCGACGGCTGTTTATCCGTGAAAGCGGTTTGGAAGGCTACCGCGAGGTATGACTTGACGGGGTTAACTTGCAGTCGTCAGGAGATAGGAGTGGACATACCAGGCAGTGTAACTGGTGGAATACGGAGAGCATATACGCCGGCTCCGTATGTGTGCTGTTGACGTTCAACTCATACCCATTCGACAGCCCATACTTCTCAGCATCCTCGATCTTGACATATCCCCTTCCATCTACCCTTATTAGCTCAAGTCCAACCCTCAGGCGGGTAGTCAGAACGGGGATGGGACACACCAGCGCTCAATTCAATCCAGTTATGCAGCGTCTCCAGAACCGCCGACTCATTCGCAAACATCCCATCATGAAGGTACCGCTCATTAGGTTGGAACGTCACTGTCTTCTTCGGCCCTGCGCCTCGTTAGCTGCATTCTCCCTAAAGTCACACATCTAGAGTAGAAATAAGAACACATACACGTCGGCACCGGCGACGGCTTCTCTCCACCCCCCTTCCCTTGCTGCCACCCCCGAAGAAGCAACACTATAATCGCGCCCACCATCGCAACTTCAGCCAGAATCCTCACCCACTCCGTCCACTTTCTCGTCCTTGGTTCATCTTCCTCGTCTTCTACTACCTTCATCTTTTGTAACACATCCTTGCTCGACTCTCCCGTGAGGAATGGGCGCTGCGCTTCCGCATCGTGCTCGCGCTTATCTGCCATCGCGCTCTCGTCACAGTTCCAATTCAGGCCCTCGTAGATGAGTGTTTAGGAATTAGAACAACGAACTCCGTATCCTGAGCGATTAATCCATCGATGATGGACAAATGCTCATGACAACGTGTCGTCGAAGCCCACCATCATCATAGCAGCCAAAATGCCGGTCCGCAACTACCGGGTAATCCACGCGGGTTTAGCCTGTATATAGCCAACCCCTCCGGCACTTATATTAATCTAACCATCGCTCGCAACGCAATGCAACGCAGCACATGCGGCATGGCAGCTTTAGGGTAAGTGCCTAAATTGATCTTCTCTTAAATCTGCCCGCGATATCCGGGGTGCGGGTGCGGGTGCAGGTGGTAGATCATGCGTTTTGAGTTTAGGGCGTGGGTACCCGCATGTGTTGAAGGGCTGCTAGGGTTGAATAGCAACGTAGAGGGAAGAGTGTTTTTGCTAGCCCTTACTACAGGGCAATAAACGCTGAGTGGAGTGAGCGAGTGTGGTTGCATTGACAGCGTCCCTTGGTGGTTGCGTTCGAAGGACGAGATAAGGGAGAATTTATGATAGTCATGGCCACATAGATGTTTGCTTGAGGAAATCTCATCCAGGATTCTCAGTCTATATACACCCCTTCGCCCTCCTCCACCTCCTCCACTCCACACTCTCCCTGCGGCTATCTCTTTCGGCCTGCATGCGACATATCCCTATATAAATGCATGAACACACATCCCACCACTCAGCTCCCACTAGAACAGGAGACAGATGCTGTACCCTACTTAACTACCTCCCCCTCATTTCTTTCTTTAATTGCGTATCCTTCCTCGCTAGTCTCATCCCATTTGCCATGTGTCAAACACTTTATACCCACCCACCCA
>JPKA01000047.1:0-53634 GCA_000750875.1 Pseudogymnoascus sp. VKM F-4517 (FW-2822) | reverse complement strand
GGGGGGTTACATACCCCTTGGGGGGGGTTACATCACTACGCAGAGCGAAGGATCGCAATCGAGCCGTTTCCGAGGCGACGATGGTACTGGGGGTTTCGTATTGGGGGGTGAGGGGCAGAGGCGCGTGGTGTGTAAGTGTGCCGCGCGGAGGTGCGACTTGTGCACGAGGGGCGGGTCGGTATGCGGTGCGAGCGAGTGGGCGTGCGTGTGATGCTGTGATGCGGTGGGGAGGTGGATTGGGGTGGGAGAGGGGAGAAGGGGTGCTGTGTGTGCTTGTTTGGGGGAGTATGGGGCTTTTTTTCTAGGGTATGGTGGACGTGGTGGGCGCTATAGGGGGCTGGTGGATGGGGAAGGTGGTTTGGTGGCGTTCGCGGGTGGATGTAGGTGGATTGGGGAATTAGGGGCTGGTTTCGGTGATGTGTTAAGGAATCCAGTTGTAGATGTGATATTTATACAGGAAATCAGAGATAGGTTAGATTTGTAGTATCTATAATTATTAATTATACGGTATATATAGATGAATAAAGTTAATTATATATAGATTACTTGTTTGTATTTGCCTCTATTTTAATAAATTTTGGAAAATTAATAAATATAGTATTAATAATACTAGAATAGAAAATACCTACAGGACTTACATTGTAAATAATATTAGAGTAAACGAGAATGCTATAAAGAGGTTAATAATTCCTTATTTATTCTAGTTCTATATGGTTTAATCGCTATTCTTTCTATTATCCCTCTAGCGCCCTCTTTAAGTAATATAAAGAAGCTCTTCTCGACCTGCAACTCCGGCAAGCCCCTGAGCTTAGAATCAAGCTCTCTGGCTCAGGGTTCGATTCCGAGCCCAGCTCTGGCTCCGAGCTCAAGCCCGGGCCAGAGCAAGAGCTCGATGATGGGCTCCGAGCCCAGCCCAGAACGCGAGCCAGATCTGGAGCCAAAGCCCAGCTCCGGTAAGCCCCTGAGCCCGGAATTGGGCTCAGGGGCTTAGGGTCAATTCCGAGGCCAACCTGGAACCCGAGCTAGAGCTGGAACCCGAGCCAGAGCTGGAGCCAGAGCCAAGCTCCCGCGAGCCCCTAAGCCCATAATCGAGCTTTCTAGCTCAGGGTTCAATTCTGAGCCAGAGAAAGAGCTTGATTATAAGCTTAGTTGTCTAGTTCCTACTCGAGATCAGGCTCGAGTACTGGCTCATATCCAGGCTGAGCCAGAGTTCCGTCTTGAGCTCGAGGACTCCAGACCCCAGGTCAGAGCCCAACTCAATTCTAGGCTCTAAGCCCAGCCAGAAAATTGACCCGGAGGTGGAGCTAGAGCTCAGCTCCGGCGAGTCCCCAAGCCTGGAATCGAGCTCTCTTGCTCAGGGCTCGGGACTTGAGCCAGATCTGGCACCGGAGCCCGGCTCCGGCTTGGACCAGAGCTCGATTCCGGGCCCAGGCTCGAGCCAGAACTCGAGTCAGAGCTCGGAGTTCGAGCAAGAGCTTGATTCTAAGCCCCATCGTGGGACCTGGGCTCGAGTGCCAACTCAGCTAAAACTGAGCTTTACGCAACGCCTAATCCTATAATTAAGAGAGCTATAGCAGCTACTTAACAAGTAGGCTTCAGGCTTATAGCCAGAGAGACTTTATAAGTACTTAGGGTAGAATATCCTATTAATGTAAAGGGTGGTATAGTATAAAGAGGTACTAGTGTTACAAGGAAGCTAAGGAGTGTAGTATATACTACTATGACAACGGTTTTAACTATAGTAACTTATTAGGCCTAGCTACTTACATAGAAATAGCTTTAGTTAAGAGGCCTTGCTAGAAATGAGCATAAGCAGACATAGTGGGTAACACTACGTAGCTATAGATCAGTTATTATTTATATTTCTTATTACTCGTGGTTTGGCTGGCTAGCTCACGAGCGGGCATAACTCGTGGTTGGGCCGGAACATATACAACAAACTCTATATTACGTGTGTACCTTACACACAACTGATAGAAAGATTGCAGTTTCTCTATTAATTATAGTCCTAACGCACAATGTACCTTGCTGTCTATCGCTACCTTAGGAAGTTACGTCCAGCTTCGCAGAAACTGGGATATGTACGTAAAAACGAATGAGAATCCCAAGTTACTGTAATCAACCTCTTAGTAGCAGCCGACAAATGGATACCACAAAGTAGAATACAGTACATAGACATATAATGAGGTTAATTGAATCATCTTAATATTTCAACGTTCTACGTAGCTTATATAGGTGATTCCTAGGGAGTAGCCAAAACCCAGAGTAGTGGCTACCCTCACAGTGTTGGACATGAAGCCAACGGACGGCCAAGTAGGCCAATAAGATATTCATGGGAAACGTACCCAAAACAGGGCTAATTCCTTGGTAGATCCGAGGATATCCCCGGAATCTCCAATACAGCTGTAGCGCCCCTCGCGCAATTCGGTTATCGCTATTGTCCTCCGACGTTCCGCTAGCTTCTCTCGGGGTTTCTTTTCGGGGAATACGTGTCAGATTGGAAACTGCTAAATACTCCCAGAGGTATGTGAGGGCGGTGAGGCCAAGAACAGGATTTAGTTACAGGGTATAATCTGACATGCATGTACTGCTATAATCGGTCCGGGAGTTGTTCGTACTGCCTATGCGTAGATACAGGGCATATAGTGTGTTGTAACGATGTTTTCAGTGTAGATAAATGTGTTAGGCATATCACTGTATGCTGCGAGTAATTTGGAATTGGCGCAGGAATATGTATCGAACGATATATTGATTTCGCTACCAGGGTTTGACTCTAGCTCTAGAGTATGCCCATGTAGAAGGTGTTTGACGGGGTCAATTGTAGAGTAGTTCTGTCCCGTTGGATTACAGTCATATTCATACACACCAACATTACATGGCCCCGATCTGGCTGTTGGGGTCATTTGACTAAACAGTCATGTATACTACAACCTTAAATAAGGCCAGTCTCTAGGCAAACGAGATCACCTTGATTTGTCTGGAATCAGGAGCTCGAAAGCCACACACTTTTCCTATAATCACCATTATTCTATAACTTGTAGTGAGCGGACAGCAGCAATAACAATGGAAACAATAGCCTTCTTCCTCGACAAGGTTCAAGAATGGTATAAGCCCTACAATCTTGGCAGCAAATTATCTATTCCGACGGCGCTTCTGGCAATAGCTGTCTTGCGGCTGCTATTCTACTCCTCTAACCCAAAGCACAATGCAGATATCAAAAATATCCCAATTGTTGGTAAAGAGTATGGAACGTGGGAACAGAGGAGTCGTGCGTTTGCCAGCCGGGGCAAGGAATTTTTGAATGAAGGATACCGAAAGGTAGTATGAGCCGACAGACAGTTCCTTGCTACATATTGATTGGTTGTTTAGTACAAGGGCGGAGTATTTCAAGTGGCAACAACTGAAGGCAAGTCAAAAGAGATGGTCCCGATTTTGATAATTTTGTTCATGTCTGCACATGGTGTCGTTCTGCGAGCTGACAATTTTGGCAGGGCCTAATCTGTTTGTCACAGGCCGGTTCATCAACGAACTCAGAAATCAGCCAGATGAGATTGTTAGCTTCAACGCAAGGGCAGAAGAGGTAGGTTGTTTTCATGTTGAGGTAAACTTGTTTAGGGGCGTGTTCTAATATGGTAACAGCGAATGCTTCCACAGTATTCACTGATTTCTCAGAAGAATCTTCTAGGTGTACATTCTGTCAAGGGAGATTTAACGCCAAACCTTGGTGTGTAGATTCGCCTAGAGTTGCATTGATCTGTCATCTAACAATTTATCAGCACGCTTGCTGCCTCACGTGGTAGATGAAATTGAATCAGCAGTGGCTGAGGATATTGGAGATTGTAAAGGTGTGTTTGTATTGATATAGATGGAGTTTGTACTTGTGGTGTTTTCCATCATGAGTATACCTGCGGTTGCCATTCTTCTTTCCTGCACCCATCGCTTTCTTAATTTCAAGAATCCAGACTTATGCTGATACTTTTTTAAAAGAATGGACATCGCTCGAAATATACGGTCAGGTAGCACGGGTGGTATCCAAGGCAGGATTCCGTATGTTCGTTGGCCCCGATTTATGCCGCAATGAAACATGGATCAAACTTTCCATCGGCTACACTGCAACTACATTTGCTGGCGCTGAGGCAATAAGAAAATGGCATCCCTGGCTCCGACCCATAGTCTACCGATGGGTGCCTCAACTGCAGGCGGTCCGCAAAATGAAAGCAAATGCGCTCGCTCTCCTCACCCCCATCATCAATGCGCGGAAAGCTGCAAATTACCAAGCGGACGAAGAGAAGCCGGAAGATATGCTCCAGTGGATGTACGACAAGTGCAGCGATGCGGAAAAGAATGACTATCCATATCACCTGGATCTTCAACTTGTTCTCGGGCTCGCCACAATCCATTCGACGACGATGCTTACGACAAATGTGTTATATGATCTGGTAAGTAGACCTGAATATATCGAGCCCCTTCGGGAAGAGATTCAGGAGATACTAGCACAAAATGGGGGGATCTTCACGAAACACGCCTTGGAACATCTGAAGAAGATGGACAGCTTTATGCGTGAATCCCAGCGCTGGAACCCGATGAATTTCTGTACGTGTCTATAACAATCCCTGATTAAAATTGGAAACTAACATTGTTGCCCTCCTAGCTGGATTTGTTCGCAAGATCCTAGTCCCATTCACACTCTCCGACGGAACATATATTCCAGCCGGCACCAATTTTGAAGTACCTGTGTACGCAATGTCCAGGGACCCTCAGATCTGTCCTGGGCCCAACCCCGATATCTTCGATGGTTATCGCTTCTACAACGCGAGGAACCAAAGCAAAGATGAGGCGAATGGCCATCAACTGGTTACTGTCACCTCGTATACGATGTGGTTTGGATATGGACATCATGCCTGTCCTGGCCGGTTCTTTGCGAGTTATAAGATGAAGCTTATGCTGGCAAATATACTGCTCAACTATGATGTCAAGTTTCCGGATGGAGAGGTGGAGAGGTACAAAAATATGGAGTTTGAGACGAATAACTTTCCAGATCCGAGCAAAGTCTTGATGTTTAAGAGGAGGAGGGGGTAGGGTGTATAATGTTCGTACAAGATCCTGCACTATCTCTGAGAGCGCTACCTGGGTATCTGTAGCGGAACTATTTTCGTCAAGACTAGATTCTAGAATATTGTGCCTCATTAGTTAAAGTCAATCGAAAATAGTACACACCCCATCAGTTTTTTTTGCATCGATGAGGCGCGTGGATAATTCAAGTGTTCAAGTGGATAGTTACACCCTCTTTCTGAGCTGTGTTAGATCAGTTCTGTATGAATATCATGTATTTGGAGTAGTAGTACAGTACTTGAGCACTACTCGGTCTGGGACTAATACTCAAAATACAAAACTGCGCCTCCTCAACGCTTGGAACTGCCGCTAATTTATCGGGTACACATATTCACAAAAGCGATAACAGCCCGCGGAGAGAAACGCGGTGATTGTTTCGGCTCAAATTTATTCCAATCTAATCATATTCTCCGCCTCCGCCTCATCCGCGTTTAATAAAAAGCAATCCCTCTCCCACATCAACCCCACCGCCACTCCACTTGGCCCGCCAACCAACGTATACCCCACCAATCTTCCCACGATTCCTATAATCTCATTCCATTCCACCTTTGAGCCCTGGTTGCATCTGGCCCTGCGATGCAGAGCCAGCGCCCACACTCCCATTATGAGCGAAACGAGCGCGTTCTCCCAGCGGATAATCCAGACGGCGCCTTGGATTAGATCCACAGACTGCCGCCCGGAGAAGGGATTTGGCGGAATGAGTATATTGGCGAGCGTGAGAGACGAGGCGACACTAGGGGCAAAGATGGAAGGCCACATGGAAGCTGTGCAAGAGATCGTCATAGTGGTTAGATAGGGGATGCTGCCCATGACGAAGACGAAAATGTATGTGGTGTGGAGAAGTCGCAAATATTTAGTGGACGCTTCTTTATGAATCGACCTTGGACTGAGATTCCCGGCAGAATCGCGTTGAGAACTGGAGAGGAGCCGGCGGAGAGTAAAGGCTAGCATAAAGTGGGTGAGGCCGATGTAGAGGTTCCATTGTTGATACCACGCCATGATGTTTTGTTTGAATACCATGCCAAAGGCGGAAGGCGGAACAGAGAGCAGCGTAATTGGCATGGTATAGGCAATAACAAAACTCAGAGGGAGAGCGAGGAGGTCGGTTGAGTCTATGACGACGTTGCTCCGGGTTGGGAGCGATGCTGTCGGGGAGGTTAAGAGGTGGAGAGATAAATAGATCGGCATGATGACCGGATGGGCCCAGTTGAAGACCAAGACGCCGAGAATTGAATCACTGTTTGAAATCATTCGCGTTAGCAGAATACTGTCAATGGATATGCCAAGAAAATGCTCGTACAAAGCGATTAATTTGTGTTTGTTGCCGCTCCTCAGTGTCTCCATTACCACCAGGAACCAGCTCACACCCCAATTTCCAAGATAGAAAAACCCAGTCAACGAAGCTTCTGGATTTGAGCCATTGCCAGCAAAGACCCAACCGAAAATTAATACTGCGCGCAATTGAGAGTCGATGCGAGGATAGGTGCCATTGGTGTTGAGGAATTGGAAGGGAGTGGAGTCCAGAAGTGTTAGAGAATCTAGGGCGGCTCCGAATTGGCCAAAGAAGCCGTTGATGGCGGAGAAATAGTATAGAGCAATGACGGCCCAGAGGGTCACAAGGAGGAGGAGGAAAACCGGGGTAGCGTTGAGAGGCAGAGCCATGTTTGTGCTGAACTGTAATTATTTGCTCCGGCAATTTTGCATCCAACTTAAGATTTAAAGACAATTGGACATACTTTGAATTGAATTAGCAAAGAGAGCTTGGCATCCGTCGTCATACGTCATAAATCAGCTCCTTTAAATCTTTAATCCGTGCTTGCTTGTATCCTGGAGAATCTACAAAGCGCCCCTTGTAGATTCTTCAGGATACAAGCAAGCACGGATTACCCCTCATCAGCGTCAGCACTAAGTTCATCAACGAGATTGGACGGCAAAGAAGACCCTAGAACTCGAATTCGGCCTGTTTGCAAAGGATTTTTGTGGATCAGATACAAATCCTTTGTACATACCCCATTGTTCTACACATTCGGGGTTAAGGTTACGTTACAGATGTACGGGCTCGCGCCCTTAATTTTCTCGGTTGGCAGCTGGGCGGGAAACATGTATAATAGTAGCTTGTTCAAAATGGAATATTACTAATAGGATACAGGGCCTCTGATATCCTCGCACCGATGTGGGAGGAGCGGGCTCGGTGATACTGGTGATGCCGGTGCCAAGCCCGGAAAGCTCATTCCAACATGGCTTGCACAGGTTACGATGGCGGACAAGGTTAACAGCACACGAATATGCAGGGCGTTCGGCCTTTCTGAGGTCTAGTATGCGGGATTTATTGTTTGTCGCATCCAAGGATTAGAAGGGATCGAAACCATACGCAGGAACCTTGCTCCCCAAACGACTGAAACCCCCACCGTTTGTCTTAGAGATAGAAATGTGGGACAGTAGGATTTGGGCTTAATCACTAGCTAGTCAAAGGCTCTTTGGAACGAAAACGCAAAGCTACCAATGGCATGGTACGTATAACTTACCGGATTATGACTCGTGACTAGACTAAACGTGGAGGGGGTGGAACATAAAATTGCGGATTTCAATATGTGAAACTACAATAGTGCTAAATTATTGCAAAGTTTGCCATTTATGCTCCAGAACAGCAACTGAGTCTTAAGGAACCAATTTTTACGATGAGAGTGCTATGTCTCCACGGCCGCGGCTCGAATAACGAGGTTCGTTCTCATAATTACCTATTTTCGTCTCCGTCCTACTCTAACAAAGATCAGATCTTTCAGATGCAAACAGGTGAGAATTGAATATTCCCAACTTGCGTAAAAGGTGATCTATACATACTTATACTTTGAATAGCATCATTTAGAGCAGATCTAGATGACTTCGAATGGGAATTCGTTGGAGGCACGACCCTACATACCGAAGGTAGCGCAAAGTCCGAGCATTGTGACAAATCCAAGTGCTGAAACATTTCTTTTATTATCTCAGGGAACTGGTCTTTACACACAGCTGCTTTTTCCAATCTTCCCCTATACAGCTACTACAACCCCCTGTCGCCATCTTCTATCATTGAAGCCGAAAATGACATCCTCCGCATCACGGAAGAAGAAGGACCGTTTGACGGCGTCCTAGGCTACTCCGGCGGTGCCGCTCTTGCTTCCCAGATTATAATTCGCGACGCCATTGCCCATCCTTTTAAGTCTCCCAATGAATTTCCATTTCGCTTCGCCATTTTCATTAACGGTGCGTCGCCATTGCGAGCTTTCCGCCTCTCAGGTCCGGCTGATTGTCTCGGCGATGGCACGACCAACCCCGAAGATTTGATAAAGGAGGCAGAGGGTATGTTCCTGCGTGCATCAGCAACACGAAAGAAAAATGGCGTAAATGACGAGGATCAACCTGATAGGGAGGCATTGTTGCGTGCGCTTGCTTCCTTCAAAGGACATGTGTTGGACGATGGCACACCGTTTCTGACAGATGGGGAGTATGGGCTGACGAGGTGGAACGCCAGAACAGAAATTGTGAAAGATAAAGGAGAAATCTTAATTTCGATCCCGACGCTCCATATAAGGAATCCGGCGGAAGAGGACATGCACCATGGAGAGCATTTGTTGACCATGTGTGAGCCGGGTCTGAGGAGAGAGTACCACCATGGCTACGGACATGACTTTCCTAGAGGAAGACGAGAAATGAAGAAGATTGCCGAGTTGATTAGAGAGACTGCAGAGAGAGCTTAGTTGAGCGGGAAAACCATGGTTGCTTTATTAGAATAGAAGATGAATAGAGAGTGGTGTATCTATGCTGTGGCATCTAGATACGTGTGTTCCCTGCCTCGTCGTCAATTGAGGAGAGAATAATTTCATTATTTCCAACGCTGTTTACTCGCAAGTACACCGTTTGGCTTGAAATATAATAAACTGAAGAGATATCTATTCATTTATAGTATCGCTACTTCAGCCACAGTCGCACCGGTACTCTTATCATCGCCTTGAGTCCCTTCAATACTCAATCTAACAAATCTTGCCTGATGAATTTCTCCAAACAGATACATCGTACTATTTCCTGGTCTGATCCTGACAATCTTCGCTTCTTCCGGTCCTAGATATGGTTCCGAGATTGCAATGTCCTCAGTCATAAAAATATCTGCAAACTCGCTTTCTGAATTGTTACGCCCTGAAATAGTAAAGGCCGTAGGAGGTGTAGGGCCCCAGTTAATTGATACTCCGCTGACACGGTAGATACTGCCTAAATCAATGGTAAGAGAAGCGAGTTGGGGAGTCAACGGCTGCCAGGTAGTGGCGTTTGAACCATCGACAGCGGCCTGGGGTATACTTCCTGGCACCCACTTGTGTTCGGATGATATCGGTCGACATTGAGCAAGGTTTCCGGCAATGACGGTCCCGTTTAAGTCCGGTCGACGAGTCTGAAGGGTCAGAGACTCTCCAACGGCTAAAAGATAGTCGCCTCGCTTGTACGCCTTACCTCCTATCCGCACGATGACTGGGCTCATAGTTCTCGACCCGGACGCACCAGAGCCGCGTTTTCTTGTAATGGTCGAGTTTTCTAATCCGATCTCTACGTCAAACACGCTCCCTTGGTATTTTAGTCCGTTAATTTTGATACCTTCGGGTATCTGCGGCACCATCATTGGATCCATAAAGAATGCATCTTCCTGGGCACGGAACCCAGTGAAGCCATGAGTAAGTACTTGTAGGTATCCACCATATCCTGTGAGAAAGGGAAATGCGGGATGTGTTCCCTGATTTGTATGCCAATCATCGGAAACTTGTTCGCTTAACTGGAAGAATGGTGCCCGGATATATGGATACAATCCCCGTTGAAGGTAGGTATATGCCGCACAGCCTTGCTCTTGGAGTTGTGCTTCGTTGATGGCGAACATCGACCAGGTCATTGCTGGACCGTCGGGCGAGTTTTTCGCTGAATACTAGATGATACAATGTTAGCATAGGACATCAAATATTCACTTGGGGCTACTTACGTATGTCATATCGTTTTGCGCCTGTCTTTCGTTCATATTCCATCCCAGTGGGTAAGTAATCAATGTTACACTTGCCTGTTTGACCGTCCATGTTCCGTCCATTCCATCAAACCCGATGATCATCTGCTCTTTCTCATTGAAAGGAATTTCCATGTTTTCGGCTATTTCGGACCAGTTACTGGGCGTTGAGATGCCGAGAACTCTCGCTGCACAAGGAGCCCATTCTCCTAAGAGCATTTTGATCCCGGCATTTGTATAGGCGCCGTTATCTATGTTGTATGCGAATTCATCCTTTTTAATCACTTAGATAATGAACTCCAAGGAAGGAAATTATAATACTTACAGGCTCCCCTAGAAGCTTTGTCTCATACTTTTTGTTCCGGGTATTCCACACGACATAGTTTGCAAACATATCTGCAACATTTCCAATGATAGGCCATCCCTTTTCTCTAAGCCATTCCCTGTCTTTGGTATGAAGGTAATAGTGCCAATGAGCCAGCGCGATATCTGTATCCAAGTGAATTTGATAATTAACACATAATCCAGTAGCTGTGCAATTACCAAACCTTCCACTTGTCCAAGGAAATGTCGCACCAGAGTAGTTATATGACTGCGCGTTTTCAATCGCCTGTCCAAGAAGTCGCGTTCTATAGTTGTTAATTGACATGGCGTGATCTGGGAATAGAGAAAGGAGTGCCGGATACATCCACACATCCGAGTCCCAGAAAACCAACCCAGCGTAAGAGTCACTGGACAGGCCACTGACCATAATGGAATTGTCCCCGAGACCGTGTGGCTCTGTCCCAGGCCGAGAATTAGCCATGAGATGAAATAGAGATCCTCGGGTCATGATTTGGAGCTCTTCGTCTCCTGGAATTTGCACATCAGCATCCTCCCAAGTAGCATCCCAAGCATCGGTATGTTCCTTCACGAGCTGCCCCCAAGGACTTTTTTTCGCTTGCAAGGCCGCATTAAATGCTGTTGACTGCGTGTTTTTGGGAAATGCATCACTAGAGGATATTCCAACATATTTAAAGACACTAAGTCTCTGCTGGCTAGACGCGGAGCATTCCCAGCTTTGCGCAATGGTGCTCAAATTTCGCGAAACCCATGGGTGGTCCGACCCGTCCTGCCGGGTCTCGGAGAGTTTGCTGAGAGCATCTTCGCTTAAACCCCCAAAACTGACTGTTGAAGCAAGATAAGCTGTGGTATTCTCTATACCCCACGGCTTCACACTCGTCCACATCAGATCATCAGTGGCCCTGATCTCTTTGTCTCCAAAATGGGCCCTGGTTGCCCCAGCCCCATCAATTATATCGGTTATGATGAACTTTGCGGCTTTGCTAACTGCTAGGTCGAGGCGAACGAGACCTAGATTAACACGCGTCCGATGTGCAATAACTGTAAAATTCAGCTGAAAGATGGTTTCCTCGCCATCGGGCTTCCACGTCACATTCGTGTGGATTATTCCATTTTGCAGAGACGTACTCTGGCTATACGTCAAGACCGTGGATTTGTCGACGCCAGGTTTGTAACTGTGTCCCTCCTGGGTTGTGATGACTAGGCCTGTCCAATCGGGAATACCACTGATGACAGACTCTCCTCCTCTCAAACTGTTTTCTGGGAGACTAGGATAGGTGACTTTTTCTTGAAGATTCCAAAACCCGGCAATGGTGCCAAATGTTGCACGTGGTTGATCCAAAGGCCAGCCTGAGATTGATTAATCCGAGTTCCTCATAGAGTCAAAGTATACAATCAATTTGAGACCATTTCTCACCATTAAGTTCCCAACTACCTTCTAGCGCTGAGAAGTTTCTCTCGATCCAATAACCCACACCCTCTGAGGGAAGGGTTTGCCCAAAGTATCCATTGGACACATATGGAGCAGTTTGATAATGATTTGGGTTGAAAGAATTAGTGGTGAGAGTCCACGTGATATTATTAAAATTTGTCCCTTTGGGGGAGTCATTCTCGTCTTGCTTCGGAAAATATAAATATTGACCAGGCGATTGCCTAGTCAATCCGTCATCTGAAGCATTATTCGTGATTAACCCCAAAAATTGCAGGCTGGGGAGATTCAACAGTGCGGACCCAATTCCATTGAGAAACTGGGTGTTACCTACTCCGCAGAAGAGCGCTAAGCAAATAAACCGATCAAATATATTCATGATGGCAATAGTAATTGAGTACCAGCGACGTAGAGAAGTCTGGGAGCTTTAATCTTCTGAGATGGTTAGCGTTCTCAAAATTTGGGCTATGTACTAGGTACGAGGCCCAATCTTGGCGCCAAACTTAAAGCTGACCGCATGCATTTGTGTGGTCAGCATTTCGTTAGGTATGCGCTGCCAAAGTAGGACTGAAAGTGGGACTGAAATTGCGGCTTTCGGTCCTTTACAAACCGGGCGCAATAAAACCCAGCAGGATGAGAACATCATTCTACAATACCAGCAACCCCGCACTCCAATACCTCAAGTAGCGGTGAATGTGATTGTAGGAAGTAGAGGGACCATAGAAAGCTGAGATACGTCGTGACTTGTCTTTGGTGCAAGAACGTGAATTGGTAATATATGTTACACGTACGACGACGATAATGGGGGAGGATTTAATAGCGTAAAGTACCATCAATCAATCAATTTATAGTAATCCTGAACAGTTATTTTTCTTGCCATCGTTGTTCATGCCATAACTATTTATTGGACTTTCCCTTGACTATCCCTTCTCCGCATTCTGATCCTCGGCTCACTCTTTGGACTCATGATACCTAGAGTCCGGTGATTCAACTTGAAGTTTTCGTGGCCCTTCTCAAACTGAATATCAAAGAGCAGCAACAGGGTACACACTGCAGTCAGAACCTCCTGCTCTGCCACGAATCTCCCAGAGCACAAGCCAGTTCCGCCACCAAAGGTCCTGAAACTCGAGTTCTGCTTCCTCGCCCTATCTGCGGCTAGCTGCTTCTCGTCCTCTGGTGCACTTTCCGGGAGGCTGGTGTGCCATCGCTCAGGTTTGAACGCTGAGGGCGATGGAAATATGATAGGATCAAAATGCATCAATGCAACGGGAAGGAGAACAACACTTCCCTTTCTGATAAAGTACCCTTCGATCTCCGCGTCATCAACGACAACTCTGGCTGCCGCAGTGGCTGAGCCTAGTCTCAACGCTTCTTTCCATATTCCTTGGATGTATATATTAGCCTTCAGCTTAGAAATATCAAAACGGAGATCATTTGGGTCCGCAGCTAGGCCAGGAGGAAGTAGAATAGTCTGAGCTTCTTGCTGAAAGCGGGCTAACCGCCCAGAATCTTGTATAATGCAAAGCAAGAGCCAAGTTGTCATCGGCGCTGCATTTGTAATAATCCTAGAAGAATGTTGTTAGATACTGGGGATCTGTGACCTGGGCGACCTACACAAATAAAAAACCAGCTTGCAAGCAAGCTCGCCCTCGATGTGTAAAACCAAACTGCCGGGCCATCTTCTCCCGCTCCCAGTTCATTCTGATTCCCCATTTTTCGCTCCAGATGCCGCTGGCTTCCTCCCAGTCTTCAACTTCGCAATCCACCCATTTCTCGAATGCTTTCAGCATTCTCTCGCGAGCTAGATATGCTCTGGGCTGGAGAACAAAAGCCATATTCGAGCGCACTCCTGCATATGCAGCATCGTTAAAGAGTTTAAAATCACGCCACATATCAGGCCAAAGCTGCTGTAAACGCGTGCCAAAAAATGTGACAGCTGAGGTGTCGAATATTATCTTTTGCAGTGTCGCATTTAGCGGGACAGTCTTCCAATCTTCTCTAATGCTGTTGTAGATTGGATTTGTCGCCAATACGGCTGCGAAATGTTTGAAGTAGACTTTCATGATATTTTCCAACCGCTTTCCAGATAAATACTTAATGTACACGCCGTGATTTAAAGAAACAAATTCTCCTGTGTCATCCTCTTTTCCGGAATGGGACCCAGGGGAGCGCTTATGGACTGTGAACTTCGCAAGGTCTTGTGGTGGCAGATTAACGCCGTTTCTATTATTTCATTAGCTTCCCTTCTATTCTCTCCTTGTTAAACAAAACTTACTGCATCATACTGGCAATCACAGGCTCAAAGGCATACTCTCGAGATTTGCCGAATATCTTTGCCGCAGTTTCTGGGGAGCTGAATACGTGGAACTTGGTATTCATCATTGTGAGAGTAAAGGGTGATTCGGGATATTTCTCCCTTATTTAAGCATCTCTTTAGCTTACTGCAAATCAGAAGAGAATGGAGATTGATGTACCTTAGAGATTGAAGAAGCCCATATGGATCCAATAAAAACGATATCATGTGTTGAAGATACGGGATGCTATATGGCGCGACGGGCGGTTCCTTTCCTAAGCCTGGTTTCGAGGGCCATGATCGTATTAAAGTTCCAAGCCATGTCACGAGTAATACCACCGACACCAAGCAAATCGCCATCAGGACAACAGTAAGTGCAGTACTCTTTGGCCTAACATTTTCAAAAATACCATCAAGTCTTGTGGAGGCCTCCATTTCAATGACTGTGACATTGAAGATTCAGCTATGTTAAGGCTAAGAATAGCGATTTTGCGGAAGTGGCCAGAAATTTTGAGTTTCGCAGCTTTTAACAGTTCGACAGACTCGGCGCATGAATTTGGTTACATGCACAAGCCTGCGGTGGTATTTCGGCGGAAACGGCATATACTAATTTCTGTTTCGCTCCCCCCCCCGGGTAATCGTCGATGTATAATGCCATGGGGTTGCGGAGTGGCTGGTGTTGTGATAACAATACTTTAATGCGGGGCGAGCGTAAAGTTGTTAGAGCCGTGCGGATAGCGTTATTATCCCCACCCCTGCATGTCGTAAACGTGGTTTTCAGTTCCATTAAAGGAGGGGGGAAGCGGTTGTGCCACTAGCAACTCGCAAATCGGTAGAGTCCCGCCCTAGCGGACATCGGAACATTAATAGCGACAAGCGAGCTGACCCTTTCTGAGAAACTCACGAGAAGAAAAATTAACCATGAAGGCTCGCCTCTTGTGGGGCTTCGTATAGAGCCTACCCCGCCATTCCCCGCCCCCACCGATCCTACCTAGCTACCAATCGCCGAGAAAGTACAGCCGCTATAGTACCTGTGTGGAATGGTTAGGCCGCGTAGTTCGGAGACCATGGAGCGATAAGCGACCGAGTCTGACCGACAACTATTTGATTGGAGGGTTTGATTAGAGGATAGGAAGCGCACGTTCTAAGCTAATCACGGACCATCCCGCGGACATTATATTATATTCTATTCTATTACGCATGCAAAAGCCAAATTCCTAGCCAAAACCTCAATGTACCGTTTAATTCAACGATGGACCGCTTCATTGATAATTTCTAGTGGTAAGGAGCCCCCGCACCAACTCGCAATGCTAGCATGGTCATTTCCCCAAATCCTTCGCTTTGGCCGTCCCACCCCAACCCCTGCCTCTGATGAGACTATCAACTGCGATAGATCCTTCTGACCTTGGCTGCCGATACCAAGTTTCTGTAGAAGGCATACGACCGTTTCCTGGTAGGTATTTATCTACTGAGCCCACAACAGCCTCCGTTCCCTGTCAGAAATAAGCACTAAGAGACCTTCTGGCCGATGCCTTGCAGGTTGTACGTGATACTTTTCACTAGCCAGGTGCTCATAATGTGCACACTCCGGAGTATATTCCTACATGCAAATGCTGACGGTATGATTAGGCAGGAATTTCTGACTGCGCCTTATACCAAAGTGAACATCAGAATGGCGTTTGTCTTTCTGGGCTGCGTACTCGAAAGTGAGCTGCTGATGGGACTATCGTCGCCTAGCCTCGTTCGTTGCAGCAGATAGTAAAATCCCCGCATAATGGCTTGGAGATAGTGGGTCATAGAATGATATTTAACCCAGATGATTTTTGTCTCTGAAGGCATAAGAGCTCGTTGTGCATTCTTTGATTCTATCTCGTGGTTATTCCCTACGCCGTTACTGCTTGAAACTTGAATCTTATACCTCCTTACACCCTTTCCCCTTGTTTACCACTTCGCCCATTGCCACTGCTTTTCAACCTAGTGGAGTGCAATGGCTTCAGTGCCAAATGGTAACGGCCACCCGGCCAGCATATCCGACAAACAGGAACCGATGGCCATAATCGGAATGGCAACCCGTTTCCCCCAAGAAGCTACCAACACAGAGAAATTATGGGGGTTTTTGTTGAAAGGGAGGTCAGCTCATACTGCGTTTCCAAAAGACAGAATCAATCCGGATGGACACTATCACCCCGACCCCGAGCATGGAGGCACAGTAAGTCTCCCTGATTTGTAAAAGACGGTTTTAATAAGAAGATCCTGACCTGTACTCTAGTTTGCCGTCAAGGGGGGCCATTTTCTTTCAGAAGACCCCGCATATTTTGATGCCCCGTTCTTTGGCATCACAAAGACGGAGGTCCTCTCTCTGGATCCTCAACAGAGAGTGATAATGGAGAATGTATACCAAGCGCTTGAGAATGGTGATATCCCAGAGTCGAAGGTGTTCTCAAGGCCCGTATCCCGTATCTAACGTTTAAAAGCTGGTCTTCCAATTGCCAAAGTGACCGGAACCAACACGTCAGTCTACGTTTCGGGATTGTGAGTTGATCCCTACCCTCAACAATGCCGGCATAATCTGAGAGTATTAGCAACCACGATCACCTTGCAACACTCAATTCTGATCCTGAAACGACCCTGAAGTACAAGCCCACGGGCACGACGAATTCTCTTTTGAGCAACCGCGTTTCGTGGTTTTTCGACTTCAAGGCACCAAGTTTAACCTTAGATACAGCATGTTCCAGCAGTATGGTAGCTCTGCACTTGGCTTGCCAAAGTTTAAGATGCGGTGAGAGTGAGATGGTGTGTATTATTCGCTAAAAACTAAAATCGGACAGGAGCTGATGCTGAGTTTAGTCCGTGGTAAGTGGCGTAACAATGATCTCATTTCCGACAGATATCACAAGCATGGGGCATCACGGATTCCTCTCGCAGGAAGGACGCTGCTTCAGCTTTGATCATCGTGCGGACGGCTATGCCCGCGGCGAAGGGGTAGGTACTGTTATAGTGAAACGGCTCTCGGATGCGCTCAGGGACGGAAACACTATTCGAGCGGTAATACGAGGGACTGGTGTCAACCAAGACGGACGAACAGCCGGGATTTCTCTTCCCAGCAGTGCTGCTCAGGAAAGACTCATGAGAACCGTCTATGCAAGTGCAGGACTGGATTTTAATGACACTATGATGGTGGAGGCACATGGGACGGGCACAGCCGCCGGTGATCCTATTGAAGCTAGTGCTATTGCTCGGACATTCGCGTCAAGGAGCAAAGATATTCCACTGTTTGTTGGAGCCATCAAGTCTGGAATTGGACATTTGGAAGGCGGTGCGGGCATTGCTGGGTAAGTCTGCAGTTCTGTCCCTAGGTCTCGGATATGCTAAAAAAATCTAGAATAATAAAGAGCGTCCTGGTCCTAGAGAGTGGGATAATCCCCCCGAATGTGAATTTCGAGAAGGCCAACCCTAAAATCCCAATCGAAGCTTGGAATCTTCAATTTCCTTTAGTAAACACGCCGTGGCCGACTCCTGGCCTGAGACGGATATCTGTAAATTCGTTCGGAGTCGGCGGCACAAATGGACACACCGTGCTCGATGACGCATATAACTATCTGACTTCCCGAAATCTAACGGGTGCTCATAATACCAACCATCATACTCCAACGGCCGAAGAAATAAGAGTTACCGTGGCGGAGATTGATGGCTCTATAGCCCTAGAAACCGAAATGGACGCCCCACCGAACGGCCACGCCAATGGAACGTCTAACGGGGCAACTACCAACGGCAATCATGATACCACAGAAATAACTAACGGTAATGGTGTTCAAAACGGCAACGGAGTCAATAATAATGGCCACTTTGCCCCTCATGTCCCTCGCCTCTTCGTCTTCTCTTCTTTCGATGAGAAAGGGGCCAAGCGAAACGCAACCACATACGCCAAGTACCTGAAGAATATCCAGCCCCCCAATGAAGATGACTACATGAAAGATCTGGCCTACACCTTGTCTGAAAAACGCTCGGTATTCCCATGGAGAAGTTATGCAGTGTCTAACTCCTTGTCGGAACTGATTGAGAACCTGTCAAGTGACCAGGGAATGCCAAGCGCTGTGCGGGTAGGGACACCACCTAGGATTGGCTTTGTTTTCACCGGACAAGGCGCGCAATGGTACGCTATGGGTAGAGAGCTGTTGATATATACCATTTTTAGGAAGAGCCTCGAGGACGCTGAATCATATATGAAGTCAATCGGCGCGGAATGGTCGCTGCTAGAAGAGCTTTCCCGGAGCAAAGAGGAGACAAGATTAAATGAGCCGCATCTGGCACATCCGTCGTGCACAGCCGTACAGATTGCTCTCGTTGAACTACTTACCAGTTGGAACATCCGACCTACGCGAGTGGTCGGCCACTCCTCTGGAGAGATTGCCGCCGCCTACTGTGCAGGTAAGCTTAGTAAGGAAGCCGCATGGAAGGTTGCATATTTCCGCGGCTATGTCTCAGCGAAGCAACGTGGAGCAAAAGGGGCTATGATTGCCGTTGCGCTGTCCGAAACTGATCTTCAGCCGTATTTGAAAACCATCAACGAGCTGCATGAGGGGGAGGTATGTGCTGCAAAATCCCTTATACCAGATTTCTGGTCATCGTGGCTGATTTAATTATCTATTAGATGATAATAGCTTGTTACAATGCTCCCAAGAATCACACCATCTCCGGGGATGAACACAAGATCGATGCCCTCAAAACTCTCTTGGATGATAAAAAGGTCTTTGCTAGAAAGCTTAATGTGCTCAACGCTTACCACTCCGGGCATATGAAGGCCCTTGCAGACGAGTACCTAGAACGCATGAGCGATATCTCTTTTGGCGATCGCCTGTCTGTGGCAGATATTCACTTGTTCTCTAGTGTCAATGGCCACAAAGTCGAGAAAGACACTCTGGATGCGCAATACTGGGTCGACAATATGGTGTCTCCTGTCCGATTTACCGATGCGCTGTTGGCAATGAGCTTTACTCGGCTATCGAAGGGACAGGCGTCGTTGCGTTTGAATGCCGGCACTGAGAACATCTTCGTTGATGCTATTGTCGAGATCGGACCTCATGCTGCATTGCAGAGCGCTATCAAAGATACACTGGCAACCAAAGTCAGCAGCTCCTCGTTCTCATACTTGTCAGTCCTTAACAGAACGACTCCTGGCGCTCAGATTATACTCAATAGTGCCGGAGTTTTGTGCTCTCGCGGTTCGCCCGTAAATATCCAGGCGGTGAATGATTCAGCCAACCCAGGCGCCACCGCTCCACGGTTGATCGTCCAACTCCCACCCTACAGCTTCAATCACTCTGATAAAGTCTGGTATGAGAGCAGACTAAGCAAGAACTACCGCCTCCGCAAATATCCGCGGCATGACCTCTTCGGGGCTCCCGTCTCTGACTGGAACAGTGAGAGACCCCACTGGCGCCATATTATCAGACTCTACGAACAGCCGTGGCTCAGAGATCATATGGTTACTGATGCCTATGTTTATCCTGGAGTCGGGTATATTATTGCTGTTATCGAAGCCTCTAGGCAGATAGCAGATCCGGAGATGACAATCACGGAATTCCGCCTCCGTGACGTCTCTCTGAAACGAGCTCTCATTGTCCCTGACAACAAGGAAGGTATTGAGATTAACCTTTCGTTTGCTAGAATGGACGAATCCAGCTTGTGGGGTTCGTCTGTGTGGAAGAAATTCGTGATCTCTAGCTGGAATCCCACTGGAAACGATTGGATAGAGCATTGTACTGGTTATGTCAGCGTTGATTATGAGACTTCTCCCAATCTTGTCGATGCTGGACGGGAATCAGTGGCCGAGGCCCTCAAGTGGAAAGATACACTGGAGGGTGTCAAACAACGATGCGTTATACCTTTCGATATTGACACCACCTACGACAACCTCATTACTAGTGGATTGGCCTTTGGCCCTCTCTTCAAAAACCTATCTGACGTACGAGGAACGGCCGATGCACGTGGAGAAGTTTTTGGCTTGGTCACTGTGCCAGATATTGCCGCATCAATGCCGAAAGGCTTCACTCACCCTCACCTCATCCATCCAGCGACAATGGACAGCATGATGCACTTCTTCATCGCCTCAGTCATGGACCACACAGGTAAGAACACCCTACGGACGGCAATGGTCCCTACGTTCATAAAAGACGTGTGGATCTCTGCCCAGGTGGACAATAACCCTTCTCATACCTTCCGTGGACACGGAAAGTCTACTTTCCTCGCATATGACAAATACCAGAGCGATGTCATGGTATGGGATGGCGCCACAGACGAGGCTCGTATCTCAATCAAAGGAATTCGCGCCGCTCCTCTCGAATCGATTGATAGCGGATCAGGCGAGTCCCGAAAACTCTGTCATAATATCGAATGGGGGCTCGATGCCGATCTCCTCAGCCCCGCATCATTCCCCGCCGTTGTCCACGCCACTCATGAAGATAATCTTGATTACAAGTACTGGATCAACAGGTTCCAGCTTGCAACCTTGTTGCGGGTCACTGACGCTCTCTCTGCTCTGGGAGACTTCAATACCGATGTACTAGAAGGCCATTTCCTAAAGTACTGGAACTGGTTGAAGCAACTAGAAGAGTGGCTGCACGCTGATCAGATCAGCGGTATGAAATTGAGCGACTGGACAGAGTACAACAATGACCCGTCGCTCAAGGCACAGTTATTTGAAGAAGTCGCTGCCCACAATGCGGATGGTGCGCTCGCCATGCGAATGGGATCTAACATTACGGCAGTTCTTCGCAAAGAAGTCGACCCGTTGCATCTCATGTTTGGTCAAGACGATCTTCTTAACCACGTGTATGAGCAAGTCGTCAAGTTAGGCGATCTGCCAAATCTTCAAAAGGCATATCTCGAGATCGTAGCGTATAACTCCACTAACCTTCGTATTTTGGAAGTCGGTGCTGGGACTGGAAGCTCAACAGCTGCAATGCTTGACGGGCTCTCGCAGAGTACTGACGGCGGGAAGAATATGACTTCAAGAATCGAAACGTATACCTTTACAGATGTCTCGTCTGGATTCTTTGAGAAAGCTCAGGAGAAATTCAAGGCATACAAAAATATTCTAGAGTACAGAATATTAAACGTCGAGAAAGATGTCTCTAGTCAAGGATTCGATGTTAAAAGTTACGACTTCATCGTGGCTGGAAATGTCATTCATGCTACTGCCGACATCAAGAAATCTCTCACGAATTTGCAAGAGCTTTTGAAGCCCGGCGGGAAACTGATTCTGCATGAGGGCATTAGACAAGATTATCTATGGTCGGGCATCTCTTTTGGCCAGTTGCCGGGCTGGTGGCTAGGTGTTGAACCTATCCGTCAGTGGAACCCTTGGATTACGGCGGTTCAGTGGAATGTAATCCTGAAGGAAGCGGGTTTTTCAGGGGTTGATCTTGACCTGCCAGATCGAAAGGACCCGAACCTTCATACGCAAAGTCTCTTGATCGCAACAGCCGTTGAGCCCTCTGGTGCAATGCCCCAGACCGTCATCGTGACAACCACCCCTTCTTGCGATTCCGAACTGATCACAGCTCTAAAATCGCATCTTGAGTTCACCCTCAAAATACCAAATGTCTGCACCGTGCACTACCTCGATCTTGGTAACACCGACCTCAGCAAAGCAGTCTGCATCTCCGTCATGGAACTCGAGCGCTCCGTCCTCTCAACCCTCGCTATGACCGAGTATAACAACATCCGCCACCTCCTTGTCACATGTGTCGGCATGGTTTGGATTACTGGCGACACACTCACCAACCCATCCTTCAACATGATCACCGGACTGACGCGCACTGTGCGCTGGGAACGCGACATTGACGAGGTAAATCTCATCACTCTCTCAGTGTGCGAACCTAGGCCCGCTGTTAGTGACCTTGTATCATCCATTGGGAGACTATACAGCCAGCAATTTATCGCAACGTTACCGGCTGACAAGATCAACGGCGAGTACATGCTGCGCCACGCATCATTCTTATCAGCGCGGCTCATGGACTCGGACACTGGTAATGATTATCTGTCTTCAAAAACTGTGCGGCCCACACCCGTGCTCCAAGAGCTTAGCAAAGCCGGAAGACCGCTGAAGCTGGCTACTGCATCGCCTGGACAGCTAGACAAGCTGGAGTGGGTGACAGATTCTATTTATGCTGAGCCGCTTAGTGAGACACAGGTGGAGATTGAGATCAAGGCTGTGGGGTTGAATTTTAGGGATTTGATGATTGCGATGGGTGAGCATATGGCGTATAGTCTTGGAAACGAAGCAGCGGGTAAGTTTCAAATCCATGTTTCTTAGAGAATGACCCATCGTAAACCTTGGGTTAGTTGTGCATGGCTGACACGATTATTCTAAAATAGGTATCATTTCCCGCGTCGGCTTGGGCGTTACAGCCTTTAAGCCGGGTGACCGTGTCGTTTACATGTGTGGCCTAGAGAGCACAGGTTGCTTCCAGACATATGGCCGCGTCGATCAGAACGTGGTGGTTCTAATCCCAGACAGTCTCAGCTACGAGATTGCGTGCAGTTTGCCTTGCGTATACTCCACTGTCATTTATGGGTTAATGGATGCGGCAAGATTGCTAAAGGGAGAAAAAATACTGATCCATGCGGCTGCTGGAGGTGTCGGGCAGGCGGCTATTAACCTCTCGAAAATGATTGGAGCGGAGATCTTCGCAACGGTGTCGACGCCGGAAAAAAGAGCGGTATGTTCAATTATCCTAAGGATATGGGCAACGTACTGTGAGCTGACTGGAATTAGCTCCTTGTGAAAGAGTATGGCATTAATGAAGAGCACATCTTCTCGAGCCGAGATCTCACGTTTGTCCAAGGCATAATGCGAGTCACCAATGGCAAGGGCGTAGACGTAGTTTTGAACTCGCTTTCTGGAGAGGTGAGAGGACATCACCCACTTCATTCCTAATGACTCGAATACTAAAGACATAGGCTCTTCGTCGCTCTTGGGATCTTATTGCTCCCTTTGGCCGCTTCGTCGAGATTGGTAAGAAAGACGCCCAAGCTAATGGCAAGATTGAACTCCACCCGTTCTTGCGTAATGTCACCATGACAAGTGTCGAACTACCCACAATGATGCGCCATCGACCTCATCTTATTCAACGACTGACGGCCGACACCATCAAACTATATGACGAAGGTAAGATTAAGGAGGCTATACCAACGAATGTTATGGGTTATGATAGAATTGAGGAAGGATTGAGGATGTTGCAGTCGGGTAAGGGCATGGGGAAGATGGTATTCCGACCGTCGCCTAGTGATATCGTGCCCATTGTCCCCGAACAAACGACTCCTTACCGAGTTGAAGCGGATGCAACTTACGTGCTTGCTGGTGGACTCGGTGGCATCGGTCGTAGTATGGCGAAGTGGTTGGTAGAGCGTGGAGCGAAGAGTCTGGTGTTTCTTTCGCGGTCTGGGAGGGTCACAGATGCTGTGGGCAAGATGATGTTGGATTTGAAGACGGCGGGATGCAATGTTAAAGTCTTCACTTGTGATGTGACTGACAAGATGAGGCTTGCGGAGGTGATGGATGAGTGCAAGGTTACCCTGCCACCGATCAAGGGTTGCATTCAAGGGTCCATGGTTTTGAAGGTATGTCATCGATGCAATCGAATGTCATCGCTGCATTCGACTTTAGTGATCGACAGCTAATTAATATTTGCTTAGGACGTTATGTTTGAGAATATGTCGTACGATACATTCGAGGCAGCTGTGAAGCCCAAAGTCCAAGGCTCCTGGAACCTTCACGAGCTCCTACCTGCAAACATAGATTTCTTTGTCCTCCTCTCCTCGGCTACTGGAATTCTAGGAAACCGCAGCCAAGCCAACTACGCCGCCGGCAACACCTACCAAGATGCCCTAGCAAGGCACCGCATCTCCAAAGGTCTTCCTGCAGCTGTCATCGATCTTGGTACCGTCATGTCCGTCGGGTATGTTGCTGAAAATAAAGAAAGGGCCAGTATGGCCAAGCATCTCGGAACGGTGCTCGAAGTACTCCGCGAAGACGAGATACATACTCTCATCGAGTACCTCATGGATCCGCGCTCGAAACTGTCCGAGTTATCATGCCAACTCGTCTCTGGCTTGACTACCGCAGCCATCTACCGCGAACGTGGAATCCCAACACCGACGTATCTGAGCTACCCCCTCTTCACCCATCTCCGTACGGCATCAAGTTCGCGAAGTGAAGGCTCTGAAGAAGACCCCTCCTTTTTGGTACAGGCCCAGCTGCGTGCCGCGACGTCTCTCGAGGAGGCTACTGCAGTCGCTGCCAATGGCGTGCGGGCGAAGCTGTCGTCTCTACTTGCCGTTCCACAGGACAATATCGACCCGACAAAGTCCATCAGCTCCAACGGTGTGGACAGTTTGGTCGCTATGGAGTTCCGGACCTATCTAACGAAGGATTTGGGCGCCGATGTGCCGTTGTTGGATATCATGGGCACTAGCAGTATTATGGTGCTAAGTCAGAAGATTGCGAGTGTGAGTAAGTTGGTGTTGATTTCGGATGAGAAGGAGACTTGAGGTTGGCAATTATCGCTTAGTGCGTAGTTCGTGGAAGTCCAGCGTATAGATAGATTAAATATGGTCCATGAAGTAGGGAAGTCTGCGCAACATACCGGGATGTTGGAATACTTGGGTCTTGAGAATCGATTGTCGAGTCCAGAATTATATCAGGTTCTTTTCATACTAGGAAAGAAAAATTCTAGCTATCAGTTGAAGTTTAACATATTGATGGTTCTTTGGGTTGAAGTTTAACATATTGACTGGTCTTTGGATGTGGTTCTATGTTAGACACTACCTATAAATTAATTTCCTATGCCTACCATATAACTAAACCCTTCTTATATATAGCTTGGGCTAACTCAACCGCTATTAGTGTATCCACCAGCGAGCAGCTTCTTCACGCTCAATGCAGTAACAACGTACGGGATCTGTGGCCCACTAGCAACATCGTCAAACGTTGCGCCGCTGAAAATGTAAAGACGGTCTGGGTTTTTGCGAGAAATGTGTAAAGTGCGACTGTACGCCGACTTGCCCGGCTGAGGACGCTTCACCCACTTGTCTGGACGACCGACCTCCTGGTTGGTCCAGACGTCCTGCGTATCTGCGTCAGAGACTATGAGGGTCCCGTTGCCGCCGCCAACGGAGCTCCAGACGACGTATGGGGAGCCATTGCCGGTACTGTCGCTGGCAATGAGGGGGAAGCCGTCGGCATAGCGGAAGTCAAGGGGGTTATTGGCAATCTTATAGTAGATGGGGTATTGGTTGCCAAACCAGTTGATGCCGCCAGCGTGTTCCGGGAATTCGTAAGTGAAGATCCTAGCGCAGCGGATTAGTTACACAAAATGAGAACAGTTTGGATCAGGAACGTACCACTTATCTACGGTTGGTATGTGGGCAATAGATGTCATGCCTGGTCGATCGGTATAATTTAGGTATGCAACATCATTAATCACTGGGCCCCAGTCCATGAGATCCTTTGACTCCTGATGAGCTAGCTTTTGGCCATGAAGTGGATCGCGCTGATCAGAGTAGAAGAGTCCCATGGTGTGTTCATATGGCCTAGATTCTCGAAGTTAGTAATGATATCCCCAACAGCGCATATTTCCTATCTGGATACACCACTTACAAGATGAACGGCTCCCATATGGGAGTGGCTCCGTTAGTGGTGTTTGGTCGGCCACCGCGTGCCACGTTGCTGACGAACTCCCACTTCTTGCCCTTGTTATGGCTTGCATACAGGTCAATGTTTGTCGACGTGTTACCGGCACTGTTGCCGCTGGCAAGAACTGTGCCTTTGGGAAATTTGCCCATCTTGTCTAAGGGCCAAATCTTGTTAGAAGAGTGTCTCCATGGGCGGATGTTAGATGACTTACAAGGAAGCTCGGCAAGAGCTGGCTGAGAGCCAAAACCAAGCCCGTTAACATCGTCAGTTAAGTTGCTGATGTGCTTCCATGTCCAGCCGTTGTCCTTGGACTGGAATATGGGGAAATAAGGGAGGTCTCCATCGGGATTCCTCCAAGCTATAGTTGCTAGTATTGTTCCATCGGACAACTCGACAATACGGGGGTAGGAAGCTTTGGTTCCTTGTGGTGGGGTGAAGATAGCGCGGTTGTTGAAGAACTCAGGATGATGTGGATGAGAAGGCGTGGTATATGCCACTCTGGCAAACAAAGCGACGCCGAGCCACCTAAGTGAATGCATCTTAGCAAGCAGAATACACCGTGATAGATGAATGTTGTCTAATCGGATATTTGATGTAATTGATTTGTCAATCTCAAGTTTGGGATTTGGGATTCTTGGTAGCTTTATACACTCACTGTTATTGTACAAGCGATCACCATAGATACCTCACTGTCACCGAACTCCGTATAACTTGCCGCACAAGCTCCAGATGAACTCTGCAGATTAACTAGGGTTCGGGATAAAATAGGAAAAAAACGTAATTAGAGAACTAATTATGAGGACCGTGCTTGCTTTCCATGATTGAGAAGCTGAAAAGCTATTGAAGCCTTTTCGTGGCGTAATTTGGACGCCCCAATGGGGCGGATTCCAGTATGAGAGTGAAGAAACATAGCTTCTCGATAGCTTAGCCTGTTGAGTAGTTATCCCCGCAACAACCTACAGACTTAACTTGTATTTATAATCCGGTTTAAACCCGAAGCCGAACTGGATAATATGGGTGACGACCACTGGTTGAGCGTCATCGGTATGTGACCGAACAAGATTCATTTAGGCGGAGAACCAGATTGCCGGGTAAAGTCAGCCTTGACAGATGGCGGGGAAATCCACACGTAGGGCGCTAAACGTTCAAGCATTGTCGTGACAATGCATTCGGCAACGTCAAATTAATCTCATCCGATTTATGATTAGAACGGACATTCCGCCATTTATAACTTTTACCAACCTGTTATATATGAGAAATTTGCTGACGATGGTATTATCCTCAGCACTGACAGTGCTTAATATCTTCCCTTTCTGCGTCGAACATAGAATCATGGCAGTCTTACTTTCACTGGGCCTATTTCGATGCATGCTGGTTACGAAGATCATAATATTTTAGCTTACTTCAACCCCATACTATTTATTCGCGGTGTTCTCTTAGTGCTTCCCCCTCTCTGCGATTTGCCTAAATGCGCGACACCAAAGGCGAAAGGATCTGCGCAGGCGGCAATCATACCCCGCCTTCCTACTAAAGCATTGGTGATGTTTTTCTTGTCTTTTTTGAGGGGTAGGAGAGCTATGACACCAAAGGCGAAAGGATCTGCGCAGGCGGCAATCATACCCCGCCTTCCTACTAAAGTATTGGTGATGTTTTTCTTGTCTTTTTTGAGGGGTAGGAGAGCTATGTCGTCGCCGGGAGCTCGGCAGCTTCGGCAGCTTTGGGAGCTTTGGGAGCTTTGCAGCAGAATCGATCCACTCTTTCTGCTACCCGTAGCAATGCTATCCACAAGCTCGATATTCCGGCTTTTGACTGGCCATTCACACCATTCCCTAAGCCCCAGCACCCCCTCCAGAGTACGAGGCTGGGAATTCTGCCGAGGAGACGCGCTGCCTTGAAGACGCTGAGCATAGCATCACCTCCTACAACAACCCTGTCGCAGCTGTGACAGTTGAGCCAATCTAACCTAAGGGTGGTGATAATCATGCCTCCCCTTCATTCTTTCAGGGCCTTCGTACCATTACTCTCAAGCACAACGTCATTCTCATCGTTAACGAGGTCCAGACTGGTGTTAGTGCTACCGGGAAATTCTGGATACACGAGCACTATAACTTGACCACCCCACCGGACATGGTGGCCTTCTCCAAGAAAGCCCAAGCCCCTGGTTATTACTTCCGCGACAACCTCCTACGTCCGAACATGCCATACAGGCAGTTTAACACTTGGACGCGTGATCAATCCCGCTCTTTAATCTTCCGTGCCATATACGAGGAAATCAACCGGTTGGGAATGCCGCCAAGGTCGGCAAGTGCCTCTGTAGCGGCATTGAAAGGGTCAGTGCCCGATACCCTGGCGAGATCCTCAACCTTCGTGGTAAGAGCTGCGGGGCATTCCTTGCCTTTGACAGCCCAAGGCATGATGCGGTCGTCAAGGAGGCTAAGTAGAAAGGTGTCAACATTGGTGGAAGTGGTGAGCGTGCTGGTCGCCTCAGATCCATGCTTATATTCGAGGAGAAGCATGCGGATGTCCTTCTTTCGACTTAGAGAGCATTACCCAAAATAAGTGTGTATAATGGGGTTTTATTTCCGTTTTAATTGTTGGTTTAATATTTGCGCGTGTAAAAAGTGCAGATTATATAGAACATATAGAGATTGCTTAGGTGGGGTTTAACAGTTAAAAAACCATACCCTGAGATTCCATTACCGGAAAGGATTTTTCTTCTCGAAATTTAACTTCAAGATTTCAGATAATATTCGAACCTCGTTTGAAGCGACTTGTGACTATAAACCCTGACAATCTAAAATTGATTCTTTTTGTCGCCATTTATCTTACGGCCAAATCATCAATGCTCAAACAAAGTCATTAGACGAACTACAGCGTTGGTTCAATGGATTGCAGACCATATAATTACCATGTTCCCTCTAATGGGCTTAGGCTTTACGTCGGAATCATGCTCACTAATAGGATACCTGTGGGCAATGTTATTCTAGTCATATATCAGTTTCGAACGTCAAATACTGCGGGTGTGGCCTTAGGCTACAGTGTAGGCCGCGTATTCTCGTGGCATGGGTCAATGCTAATGTGGTAGCCTTGTGAGATAGGGATCATATCTATAGTCTCATGTTCCGATTCTTAGTGCTAAATGTTCTCCCTTTCTTTCGGTTGGTGCCCCTATTCCCGCATTTGGCCGCCTCTAAGAATGTATTGCCCACAGTCATCCATTGATTTCTCTATAGGGTTAGCTGATCATACTTTCCTAGGCCGAGACAGACTTTGTTCAGCTTTACTCGCGCATTAGGTCATAGAAGCGTGTGAAGATGAGGCACCGGCATTATTGTGGAGCCAGGAGAAGGTCTCTAGCAGCTATGATAATCTTCAGTTCCATATTCAGGTTCTAAGTTGACTAATATGCTAAGGAAACAATGATAATTACGCAATGGGGTTTGCATGGGTTCCTGGGAAGCTAGTGGCACTAGGGTATTTATTATTGAGGGGTAGCACCCGACTTGTCGCGGCCTTGGGTGTTTTACGTAGGTGCCGGAAGGCTGTCAAACCTTGTCTAGATTTCGGAAGTATAGACGCTTTTGTAAGTGGTACACGTCTGAAAAATCTAGATTGGGTATGTCATCCCGATTGCTGATCTATATAGGAGAAACTATTCAGTGCCAAAAGTTTTCATCATGTCCAAACAATAGTCCATTCTTTACTGGAAGGCAAGGAGACTTGACTAATAAATTCTGGCCTAGTCTCGAAAGCTCTTCAGCCTCTCCTACGAAGAGAAGATGGTAGCAAAACATCCGCCCAAGTCAAACCCGAACAGGGGTTACAGCTATGTCGGTCAAGAGAACACTGTCATCCTTAGAGGATACAAAAGTGGACTTGGTCCTGGCAAGACTCGGGATGTCAAGGTGAGTCAAAGTGACAGTGGGGGAGGCGAGAAATGTTCATGACCATTGCAGAGGAATCATTCGACATGGGAGCCGACAACGATGAACTCGTCTCTAATCCATGGAATGAGGAGTAAAGCCTCCCTGTATTCCGTAAGTTCATGGAGAACTTTTACAAAGAAGCCTTCAAAACCGAGCTCAATATCTTGTCGGCACTTGCCAGGGCTCTAGGAATTCCCGATGTTCACCTCACGTCTCTTCATTCACGGGCAGAGAATGAGTTCAGATTACTTCACTATCCAACCGTACCCCTCGCAGAGTTCAAGAATGGGACTGCAACTCGCATTGCGGAGCATACCGATTTCGTACAATCACTATGGTATTCCAGGATTCCACAGGCGGACTGTAGGTTGAAGACCAAACGAAGCTAGGAACCTTCCGCAACGTCGAGGCCTCGTCTCTAACGGATATCATTCTAAATATTGGGGGACTCTCTCCAGCGGCTAACAAATGATACCTTCCGAGCCGCCTGTCACCGCGTCACCTTTCCACCAACCATCAAGGGTGACAACGATGATGAGATGCTTCCTGAAAGGTACTCCGTTGCATACTTTGCTAAGGCGACCTACAATGACTCTCTACTCCCATTAAAGGGGATTATTACTGAGGCAACTCCATGCCGTTACAAGGAGGACATAACAGCCTGGGAATGGAACAACCTCCGTATTGGAAACCTGTACCGATAATTTTACCTGAAACTAATAATCATTACCTCAACATAGGTTTTATATATAGCAGAAATCGCACGTAACGTGCGACTCCTTGTTATGTATCTCCACCAGTGCTATGCGCAGATTTGGTTAGAGTTGGTCGTCTGAAGTTGCGGTGGTTGAAGTTAGCTAAGACGGTTAGCTTTCAGAGATCAGAGGTTAGAGCTATCGGCAGTCAGTCCACCAATACACTATTCGTAATCACCTGGTACTTGAAAGTTATCACACTATGTGCGGCATGCATTGCAGTCTGTAATCACATGCCCTTTGATGAGGCTGTAATGTTTTTGCGCTATGTGCATGACGATGTATCCTACTAACAACTAGAGCCCATCTCGAGCACCACCAGACCACCATCCTACATCAACCCAATAGTAACATCTCCTTTCACCCTTGCATATAAATCCACTTCGACCTCCAAATCGAGCTCGATCTTAATCTTGAGCGCACTATCCGACGCTTTCTTATTCACAGGCCTGTCCTTGATCCTCGACTCCCTGATCGCCGCTGCCCTATACCCCATCTTTTCTCTAGCTTCGTCACGAGATAACTGTGCCGCGTTGCCATTCGGAGCTGCCTGCTTAAGTTGACGCTGGGCTCGGGCTTGATAGAGTGAGTTTGAGTTTTGGCCCTGGTTATTGGCTTTGCCCCTCGCGACAGCATTGTCATCGTTGCCGTTGTCAGACTCGCTTTCAGATTTGTATGCGGCTTCGTTGTTTTTATACCCCTGTGGGGCGTCTGTTTTGTCTTCTTGTCTGTGAGGGAAATAATCCCAAAGTAAACACTTGAAATTTACAAGATAGGCCAGGGGGTTGACAGTTTAAGAAGTTGGGGTTATTTTACCCGTCTGACATTGTAAGGTAACGCCTTCGTCGTCTTTGAGGGGATAGGAATGCGAGTGTAGAGGTGGACGTTGTTGAGTTAGAGCGAAAGATACTGTAGAATAATTCCCATTAATTGATTATGAGTTTTATTGACCGTAATTGAAGTGTCGGTTTACTTATAGGGTTGATATATTTAGAATTCTAGATAATGACGACGATTATAGAGACCATAGCCACGCAGGGCAAAGGTATATAATCTTATTAGTAGCTTGTATAGATCTTTTTTAAATATAGTTCACTGTGAATCCTGTTGATCTAATAGTAAATCCTTGTTGCTTGTTGCGAATCTTGTTTACTTGCTCGTTAAAACCTGCCTCCCGCCCCAAACTATGACGGCTATTTAGCGCATGCCAAGCGCTAAGAAAAATAAGCGGCAAATAACCCAGTTCTTATGCCGCTAGCGGTGCTAATGCTAGTCGATGTGCTTGACCCTGGCTAGCAAGTATAGGTCCCGTCATGACGTGCAAATTGACTTCGCTTTAATTGTTTCTTGGATATTCTTTCCTCTTGCCAGTCTGCCGTATACACTATTCGTATCACATTGTATTTGAGACCTTTCACACAATGTGCAGCATGTATTACAGCCTGTCCTCACGTGCCTATTGGTGCGTCCTTCTGTTACTGTAGCTATGATCAATGACCATTGCCATACTCCCTACACAGGCGCGACAGCCGCTCGAGCGAAGCAGGTGAAGGATCGTAAGGTAGACCACGCCTTTGGTAACGAATATGCTTCTTGATATCCTCTCCGCTCTGTGCTAGTGATCTGCAATGATATCCCTCTTCACCATAGCCAAGCGGCGACTCCACGCGTCCGAAGAACAAGACTGGTAACCGTACTCGTAACCGCCGGGGCAGCGGCTCGGTCAAGCTATCGAAGAGTAGCTCGGTGACAGGCGCCGCGGCGCTGGTGCAGTGGTCGAAAATGGACCTGAACGTTCCCGAAACAAGGTGTACGTTTATTAGACGCACTTTGGTGACTCCTGTTCGTTTGATGAACGCAAGCAAATCCGTCTCCCTAGCACAGACGCCCCGAAGCGAGCAATGCGTCAGGGCAGGCAGCGTGTCTAGCTTGACAACATGTTGTAACAGTCGTTCAGGAACCCATTCCAGACCATGTGGAGACAGATTCTGGAGTTCTCCGCGCAGTTTAAAGTAGTGCCAGTCGATACTTTTGAGCTGGGGTAAGAGTTGAAGTAAATTCGCGAGACCTGTAAAGTTGCTTTCGTCTTGAGCTATAAGTATGTCTTGGTGTCGATGGCCTTCGTCTGGGTCAACTCCGCATCTGTCCTCGTCTCCAAACTCGTCAGTCTTGAAGACTCGGTTCGATAGGCTGATGGAGAGGGCTCGCACGGACGAGAGGGATTCGCGCAGACCTGGAGCGTCCCAGTCGAACTTGGAGAGGACATCGCAAGGAAGACTACAGCGCTGTTGCTCAGGACCATTGAAGATGGTGAGACTCTCGATTTGTATTCGACTCCCCGCTAGAGATGGGACAGCCGTGAGGAAAGTTTCCACCGCAGCCATCCAAACATGCCTCCAGTCAAAGCTACCAAGGGCGTTTGTTGGCTGGTGTCGGTGTTGGAGATCAGGCGAGACCGTTACCTCGAGAGAGAGCGACGCGAGCTTCCCTGTCGGACCATTCTCGACCAGGGCATCAAGTGCATGACTGAGCAGTGAACTGTTTCTCTGTCTTGATGACAGCATTTTATCCTTCCATGTCCGTGTCCGTCGGGGTTTGTCACCACTGGCAAAACCACTCAGAGTCAGATTCTGGATCAGGCAGCGAAGGCCGCCCGCCTGTATCTCTTGGGTAAAAGGGCAGAGCGCCTGTTCTTTCAGTTCGACGTGCTTCGACTTGAATAACGCCTGGAAATGGTGTGATGAGGAGGTCTTGGCTGCCAAAGTCCTGCATGCCAGGCGGAGATTGCAAATGGCCTTGATATCATGCAGGTCCATTGATTCCACAATCGCGTTGATCACCTCTACGGGGCACCTTTCAAGGCATGAACCCATGTTGTAAGTGTTGCTTTTGTTGCTTTTGGGAGCCTCGAGATAAGATAGATGAATATGATGGATATGCACCATCGCCTTGGTTTGGTTTTGGTTTTATCATTTACTGTTTTCAACCCGAGAGCGAGTTATGCGGCATGAGGCTGGCTAAGGGCTTGGCGGGGGTGCAGGGAGGACTGCATGGATTTGAATATATCACAAATCAATGGTTGGTGAAGTCTACACATTCTCACTCATATCCTGACTGCACTCGACCCTACCTGGGAATGAACAAATAGAAAGAGTAAGAACAGCTCAGATCAAACGTCTTCAATTTGTATTTCTTGGATGTGAATTCAACAATCCAGTGCTAAATCTTCGATCACCCGCTATTCTCTTCAAGTCTCCTCCCACTGTCGTGCTTCGCAACGGCATAAGATCCGCGCGGAATCCCTCCGATCTACATTCCCCCATTCGCCAAAACAGCCAAACGCCCCTATAATACACAAACATACATCCTTTCTCCACCCTTCCACCCGTTTAACCACCCCCAGGTATATCTGGGGGGCCCATACCACTCTTCGCCCTCTTCGCATCCGGCACCTTGAACCCCCCATTCCCTCTACCAACTTGCGTAAACGTTCCCCCCTTAAACCACCCCTCCTCCTCCGCCTTTCTCTTCCTCGCGACCTCATTTCTAATCTTCGGATCCACCAACTCCAGCCCCTGCACCGGTGTAAAAACAACACTACTCGCCGTCCCCGCTGCCCCAACTCCACTCCCCCTAAGTCCCTTCCCTCTAAGATCCATCGCTCCAACACCGCCTCCAAAGCCGCGCAGACTCGACGCAGTCCCGCTACCAGGCGCAGGAGTCGCAGCGCCCCAACCGGGATTTTTCTTCCCCAGCTTCGCGCGCGTGCGCGGATCAATCTGTAACCTCCTAACTCTCCCCTCCTCCACTCCCTGCTTATCACCTCCCCCCTCCACCTCCTCCTTCCCAAACACCATCCGGTTCTGCGCCTTCCGCAGATCCGTCATGGCAGTCGCCTCCTTGGCCTTTCTCGCGCGCCTTCCACCGCGCTTGCGCGATGGCTTGTCATCTGGAGCCGGCAGCGCGCGCGCACCCTTGTTGGGGGGAGGGATGGTGAGTTTCTCTAGCCGCTCGAGACAGGCCGCTTTTAGCTCCTCGCCGGTGGCACCGGAGGGGGAGGAGTGCACGCGGTCGACGCGAGCGGCTAGGACGAGTTTCGCGGCCACGATCCGCTGGGCCTGTCTGCGGAGGTCGGGGGGGACCCCGGCGATGATGGGGGAGTGGTAGAGGAACCCCTGTTGGCGCACGCCAACGTTTGTGGCGAAGCCGGTTCCGGCTGTCTTTTTGGAGCCGAGGGAAGCGAGGTTGCAGGCGGGGGTTTTGGCGAGGCCTGTAAGGCCGCCAGCAAAGTTGAGGAGTTGCGCCGCGGTGAGGGAGCCGATTAGGGCGGTGAGGTTGGGCGCGAAGAGCGTCATCCGCGATTGGACGTAGTCGGTTAGGGTGCGCTTGGCGCGGTCGAGAGAGAGGGTCATTTCGCAGGCGCGGAGGACGCGCGAGAGTTCGGCGGGGGTGAGGGAGCGGCCTTTGGTGGTGGTTGCTTCGACGGTGACGATCATGAGGGAGGGGCCGTCGAGGACGGCGCGCAGGGTCATGCCGAGGATGTTGTCGGTGGAGGTTTGGAGGCGCTTGATGTTCTCGCCGTCCATGGGACCGTTGCCGATAATGGCTACGACTTTCGCGTAGTCGAGGGGGTTCTGCACCATAGTCTCTAGCTCGGGGAAGCGCGTGGAGTAGTGGTCCCTGATAAACTTGTGCACGAGGATGATTTCGTTGTCGATGGACGTTGATAGCGTATTCGACTGGGTCAAGAGGTGGTACTCGGGGTTGTCCTCAATCGAGCCTATGTGCGTCGTCTGCTGGTCCGGCGGTAGGTTCTGGAAATATGATATCTTCTGTAGGCGCGCGGAAGATGTCAGGACTAGTACAAATAGGAGATGTAAACCTCTGTTCAGAGAAAGGTGCTGGGAATGAGAAGGTACTGACCTCTAATACTGGCTCGAGGGTCTTCATCAGGCCCGCGACACTGCGCACATCGTCGACGCCTCCGAGCTGCATCTTCTCAACCTTGGCCTTCGTCGCCTCTTCATCATCCAGCGCATCTATCGCAATGCCTGCGCCCGTCATGTCTTCGTCCTCTGACACATCCTCCTCGTCCCCATCGAGCTCCATGCTCTCGCGATTCCCGTTGGTGGTCGGAGCATGCCCGTCCGCCTCAGGAAAGAGGCCGCCATTCTCGGTCTCGGGCTCTCCCTCTGAGCCCGAGTCCTCGAAATCATTCAAGAGTTCATCGGCAAGAGTCGACATCTTGACGTATGAGTCTTGAGAGTGAACGGGATTGCTGTGTTGCGTTAGTATATTTAGAAGGCTGTGGTCGATGACAATAATTGTCGCCTCGCGCTAGGGTGATTTGGTTTAGCGCGTTTCGGACAAGGCTGAGAAGTTTAAGTTATGGTAGCCTTGTGATAGGATGATGGTATACGATGACGTTGACAGCCAACGAAGCAACAAGATATGATTACATTGGAGCATTTCAACAAAGCTAGGTATTCAAACAAGCCATATCGCAACGTGACCTCTATTGACCCTGTTCTCAGGGCCTGGCTTGCCCGAGGTAATGTCAATAGCTGTGATGGAAACCATGGTTATGGTACCCTGTTGACCCTCTTGACCCTCCTCACACATGGGCAGGGTAGGTACTTATTGTGTACAAAGGGAGTAGTAAAATAAAGGACATCTAAATTTTAGAAGTGTCATTTTGATACCAATTGAACGCGTGTAATGGCACCGAAAGCCCTTTGTAAAGCGGGGAGAGGGTGCAAGGGGTCATGACACCTTACGTCATTGTGTCCCCTTCCCCTCCTCTATAAACAAACGACTGAGGCTGGGCTGACCTGTTCTGATCTGATCTGATATTCTGTATCTTACTACTCAATTCAAGCCTACTTTTTGCATTGTATACGTGCTAAAACGACATGACGAGGCCGCTAATCCTCGCAGTCAATGCGGGATCCTCGTCTGTGAAAGTCAGTGTCTATACACTCTCCTCCTCGGAGCCAAACCAGATCGCCGAAGCACAGCTCGATGGCCTGACGGCCCCGCCAGCGAAGCTATCATACACTCGCGGCGCCACTACAGTAGCCAAAGGAAAGGAGGTGCAACATGACGTCAAGGACCAAGGCGCGGCGTTCTCGATACTTCTGGATGAGCTGGTAAATGACTCAAAATTGACCCAGCTAGCGAAAAAGGAGGATATCACGCATATCTGCCACCGGGTTGTGCACGGTGGAGACTACTCCAAGCAACAGGCCATCACGAAGGAGACACTTGAGACGCTGGAAGAACTAAGCGGGTTGGCACCACTTCACAATGCCCCCGCCCTATCAATTGTGCGCAGCTGTCTTGACAAACTCCCGGGCACGCGCAACATCGCATGCTTCGATACTCAATTCCATAGGGACTTACCGGAGCACGTCCGCACTTATCCAATCAACCAAGAGGTGGCGCGCAAGAATGGGTTGCGGAAGTATGGGTTCCATGGACTATCATATTCGTTTATCACACGTGCTGTGGCAGGATTCTTGGGCAAGAAGACGGAGGATACGAACTTGATTGCCCTGCATCTCGGGTCTGGAGCGAGTGCATGTGCAATCAGGGGTGGTAAGAGCTGGGATACGAGTATGGGCCTCACCCCACTGGCGGGGCTACCAGGGGCGACGAGGAGTGGGAGCGTAGATCCCAGGTAAGTGCTTTGGCCTTGAAGGTTTTACAACGTCTAATATCTATAGCCTCGTCTTCCATTATGCCTCAGACGTGGGCAAGCTGTCGCCCGGATCAACAAAGGAACTCCACGTCTCAATAGCCGAGGACATACTAAACAAGCAGTCCGGTTGGAAAGCGCTGACGGGCACGACGGACTTTGGTGCCATCAGTGCGGGGTATGACAAGGACCCCGCGATGAAGCTGGCATTTGACATGTTTGTCGACAGAATCTGTGGATTTATCGGCGCGTACTACGTTAGCCTTCATGGCGAGGTAGATGCTCTCGTCTTTGCTGGTGGTATTGGCGAGAAGAGTGCTGAACTGAGGAAGAGTGTTGTTGAGCGGTGCGCTTGTTTGGGATTTGGGATAGGGGAGGAGGCGAATAGCAAAGGTGGAGGGGATGCCGCAGTGCGGGATATTAGTGGGAAGGGAAAGCATAAGGTGCTCATTTGCAAGACGGATGAACAGCTTGAGATGGCGAAGGAGGTGGTGGAGACTGAGAGCTTGAGCGGGTAATTTTCTAGTCCGTGGTGCCCTTAATGACTTATGACGATGACTTTAGGACTTTAGAGACTGAGGTAACATTGCTTGGGTTTAAAAAAATAGTGAGCTTGATACGATTTTCCTGATTGTGAAGTGAATGCATGGATCACGAGAGTGATATTTATTTACGGTTATGATGGCATGGGCAAGGTGGGTTTCAACAACCTTACGACTGTTGTAGGGCTGTTAGGGAGGAGGAACGACTGGGCCAATTGTGCGCCTTTTTTAGCATTGATAGACCAAACATTTGCATTCACATAATTCTTCCATGTAATAATATTACCCAACACTAGTATCGTAAACCCAACATACTCACTCAGCCTATCATAAAGCTGTAAGATGAGCTCCAATCCCACAAACGCCACATAAATCGTTTCCACATATCCAGATCGTCCCAAGCGCCACCAGATACAAAACTCCTAACCCAACAACCCCTCACGGAACTCCATACCCCCCATCCTCAACCTCCGTCCCTTTTCCCTGCGTCCACCGCGCAAACGCATCGTCATACACATCCTCTCCACAGCACGTCGCCCTAACCGCCTCGCACCCCTCTACAGCAGTAACCCACCTCTCCCAGCGGCTCCCCGGCTCCGGATCCGGCCAACCGCGGAACTTCTTGAGCATGCGGCTACACCTCAGCATCCACGGCGCGAACACGACATCGACGTGTCCGAGCGTCGCGCCGAGGAAGAACGGGCCCTCAACGTCTGCAGCCTCAACCATCTTGTTGATTTCGTCCTGTAGCGTCGCGACCGCCTCGAGCGTCTTGTCAGGTGGACTGAACTGTAGCAACGTGTAGAACGCTGGTACAACAGCGCGGTTTACGTGGTCTGCCCAGAGCCGGGCTGTGGCTCGCATGCATGGGTCGCTTGGTAGTAGGGGCGTGCCGAGGCCGAGATCATCAAGATACTCCAGGAGTACGGTGGAGTCGCTGCAGCCCCAGTTGCCGTGGCGGAGGGTGGGGACAGGACCGGCGGGGTTGATTTCAAGATGAGCGGCAGGTTTCCTCAATGGGTCGACTTCGATATATTGGTATGGGATGTCCTTGGCTTCTAGGGCGATCCAGACACGCTGCACGTAGGGGCTGGTGCATGTTCCGAAGAGTTTAAGGTCTTGATCCTTCGAGCGCTTGCGAGTTGTCGTGGGGGCTCCACTACTGGCCTTCCGGGTGGTTGATTTCTGATTATGTTAGAGGGTCTGACTAGGAGTGTAGAATACGAAAGGGTGTCACTAACCATAGACTTTCTCTCTTCTTTATCTCTCTTCATAAGAAATCGTTGGACGCTGTTCTTCTTGACCCTGTCACTTTCCTCTAGCGTGTGTTTATGGGGCCCAGCAATCCCATCTCCTTTACCATTGCCGCCATTACCATTAACTCGTTGTATTGTGTAGAACCGTTCGCCATTGCTTCCCGGGTGACCTTGTTCGCCAGAGCTAGAGCCACCATAAGACCGCCGAGAATCTTGGACGCCTAATCCTGCTGCAGTATTGGGCGAGTAGAACTCTCCATTATTATGTCCATCAATGCTCTGGCCTCCGTCAGGGACAAAGTCTGGGCGCAACATGGCTCCAGGGAAGTATTCCGTTATCTTGATTTTGACATCGCATAGATCACGCTCGCGTGCCACACGCTTGCGCTTCTTCTTATTCGGATCTTCGGACTTCGGTGTGCCCGGCGGGCGCCCTTTCAACCTACAGTCCCAATAATGAGAGACGAAAGGCTTGCGTTTATATCGTTGTGTCGATCGATGAGAGTAGACGTTGTCGACATGCGCGAAGTATGTTTCGAATCTGTAGTTGTTAACAAATGTAACCACAATGAGTATCTTTATTACATACTGGTCTTGACTCAATGTTATCATTTCGTCCACGTCGAATAGCTTCTTGCGCCATTCATCGATGTTCGGAGGGTCCGTAACGACCCGGGTGCTTAAATGGCCATTGCTCTTCTGGTCCGAACCGCCAGGAGATCCAAAAATATCTTCGTCTTCCTGCAATTTCGCAATGGCATTGTGTTGCAGATGTGTTGGTGTCAGGATCGGGAAGGGATGGTGCGGTTGGTGTTGCTGGGGGGTATGCGGGCTCCCAGAAGGCTGGTGGTGCATATGTCGATGACCATGATTGCCATCAAACGTGTTTGGCGAATGAAAGACCTGGGCGTGCGAGGCACTCTGCAAGCTCTGTAGGCCTTGCTGAAACACGGCGTCGTTATCATCAAGCCCGCTCAGATCGATCCCATTCTGTGGCCCTAGACTCTGGTGGGACATGTGAGGCTGGCCATGCTGGAGACCATGAGACACCTGGGGTTGCAGATTGCGATACCCCGAGGGCATTTGCTGGTGAAGAACTGCCTCAGCCTCCATCATTGCTTGAGATTCATCTGTTTATCTCTCTGTATAGTGGGTGGCGCTTCCTCAACGATTGCATTGCCACTTGCTGCTTCGCGGCAATGCGTTATGTTGAAGGTCCAAGATCCAAGGTCTAAGCAAGGACGGACGGGTAGGAGGTGGACCGGATGGTCACGGTCACTGTCACCCAAATAACCACGGCGGTAACGTAAAATTACTGGATAGCCACCGCGACCAGCGGAGAGCAATCGCAAGGAGTAAAAGGAAGGCAAAAGTAAAATAAAATTGAACAAAAATGAAGCAAAATGATATGAACGATGCAGGGATCGAACCTGCGACCTTTTCCGCGTCTGATGACTTTGTAAAGGAAACGTGATAACCACTACACTAATCGTCCAGTGTCGTGATATGGGCTCGGTTAAGCTGATCAATACCATGGACAAGAGGAAATAGAAGCCATAACGCTGGTTTTTATAGCTATTAAGAGACGTCAGCTTGGCGGAGAATTGGCAACAAAAGGCGTTTAGAATAACTCTTGTCCTTTAGTCCAGTTATAGCAGGCCTCTATAGGCCACTTTCAACTGCTACTCTATGGGATTTCAGAATAAACTTAGCCTGGATTATAAGGCTGTGACTGGCTATCACCGCCCTACAAGCGGCCGCTAGTTTAAAGTATGCTTTCTTGGCGTGTCGACCTCGCGATCCAAAAGTATATCAAATATCTAACGAAACCAATCCAAGCCCACAGCCCAACAACCTCACCCCTTTGCGCTCTCCTCCTCCGCCGCCATCATGGAGTCCTCTCGTGGCCCTCCCCGGGTCAAGAATAAGGCTCCCGCGCCTCAGCAAATCTCCGCCGAACAGCTTCTGCGCGAGGCCGTTGACCGACAGGAGCCTGGCCTTCAAGCACCTACGCAGCGCTTCGCAGATCTAGAGGAGCTTCATGAGTTCCAAGGTCGGAAGAGGAAGGAGTTTGAGGACTATGTGCAACGGAATCGGATTAATATGAACAATTGGATGCGCTATGCACAATGGGAACTGGAGCAAAAAGAGTTCAAGCGCGCGAGGAGTATCTTCGAGAGGGCGCTGGATGTGGACTCGACGAGCGTCACGCTATGGATACGATATATTGAGGCGGAGATGAAGACGAGGAATATCAACCATGCGAGGAATTTGCTGGACCGAGCAGTGACGATTCTACCCCGCGTGGATAAGCTTTGGTACAAATACGCCTACATGGAGGAGATGCTGGGAAATATCCCTGGAACAAGACAAGTGTTCGAGCGCTGGATGAGCTGGGAGCCAGATGAGGCGGCGTGGAGCAGTTACATTAAGCTTGAGAAGCGCTACGGGGAATACCAGCGTGCCCGAGATATCTTCACACGCTTCACGACAGTACACCCGGAGCCAAGAAACTGGATTAAGTGGACACGCTTTGAGGAGGAATACGGAACGAGTGATTTGGTGCGCGAGGTGTTCGGTATGGCCGTTGAAGCTCTGGGAGAGGACTTTATGGATGAGCGACTCTTCATCGCATACGCCCGCTACGAAGCCAAGCTCAAGGAATACGAGCGCGCCCGCGCCATCTACAAATACTCCTTAGATCGTCTCCCAAGATCGAAATCTTTAGCTCTACACAAGTCATACACGACTTTCGAGAAACAATTTGGTGACCGCGAGGGTGTGGAGGACGTCATATTATCGAAACGCCGGGTGCAGTACGAAGAGCAACTCAAAGAGAACTCGAAGAACTACGATACCTGGATCGATTATGCGCGCTTAGAAGAGACATCGGGCGATCTAGACAGGGTGCGCGACGTATATGAACGGGCTATTGCGCAACTACCACCGAGTCAGGAAAAGAGGCATTGGAGGCGGTACATTTATCTGTGGATCTTCTACGCCATCTGGGAAGAAATGGATGCCGGTGATATCTCCCGGGCACGGCAGGTGTACGCCGAATGCATGCGCCTAATTCCACATAAGAAGTTCACCTTCGCCAAGGTCTGGCTCCTTGCGGCGATGTTTGAAGTCCGCCAAAAGGATCTGGGCAAGGCGAGGAAGATTCTGGGCCAGGCAATTGGGATGTGCCCAAAAGATAAACTGTTCACTGGATATATTGCTCTAGAACTCAAGTTATTCGAGTTTGCGCGCTGCAGGACGCTGTATGAGAAGGCGGTTATGTTCAACCCCGCAAACTCATCGGCCTGGATAAAGTTTGCAGAATTGGAGCGCGGACTTGACGATCTAGAGAGAGCGCGAGCGGTGTACGAGCTGGCAGTTAATCAACAGATGCTTGATATGCCTGAGCTGGTCTGGAAAAGCTATATCGACTTTGAGGAGGAGGAGGGGGAGTATGAGCGCACAAGACTCCTGTACGAAAGGTTATTAGAGAAGACGGGACACGTGAAGGTCTGGATTTCGTATGCGCACTTTGAGATCAACATTCCCGACGAGGAGGAGGGAGAGGAGGAAGAAGAGAGGCCGATTAGCGAGGCTGCGAAGGCGAGAGCGAGGGGAGTGTTTGAGCGTGCACACAAGAGTATGAAAGACAGGAATTTGAAGGAAGAGAGGGCGGCACTGCTGGCGGCACACCTGAGCTTTGAGATGACTCATGGCGATGAGGCGAGCCAGGAGGAGCTGACTAGGAAGCAGCCGAGGAAGACGAAGAGGAGGAGGAAGATGGACGATGATACCTATGAGGAGTATGTGGACTATGTGTTCCCGGACAAGGAGGAGGAAGAGGGAAAGAAGAGGCTTGGTGGGCTTTTGGAAGCTGCAAGGCTGTGGAAGGAAAAGGGTGGTGGAGTGTAAGAAATTAGTTGCTGGTATCTACAACGATCGTACTAATGAAATCGAAATTTGAGAATAAGGATTTGTGGCCATTGTTGAATGTAAATGCACCTGAAGTAGATGGTCCAGCAGCACCAGCAACTGTATTCAGATATACATATTGTATATACTTAAATTGTTTCTAAACCGCCTATTCTATGTTGACCTCTGGAATGGCCCCCTTTTATATCAATAAATCCTGCATCACGTTGGCATCAGGTTTAATGGTCGCCCGAGGAGACCGGCCATTCGACATAAAACGCTACTCACGAGACTAAGAACCTGAAGTCAACAATAAAAAGCTCTTGATTCTGATATAATTATTCGCACAAGTGACGAAAGCCCCCGCGCCTTCCCCCACACCCCCTCTCATCCCATAAATAAAGCAAGGAGAATAGCATCGTACAAAACCACTAATCGTATCGCCAGAACCCAGCAAAGAGCCAACTCGCCTTGTGAGATTGCGAGCGTCTTGTAACTACAGCATAAACCGCCTCCGCCACGGATAGCTCCGGAATTGTATACCATAAGGGATAAAAAATCATACATCGACATAGGGCCAAAGGAAGAAGGGCTCGCCTCGCAAAGGTAATTTTCAACAACAATATTCACATATTTACGACGAGACCGATGCGACTGGCCTGGTCGTTCCGAAAGTGCTAGTCATCTCCTTGGAATATCTTTCGCGGTCTGCAACAGACTGAGTCTCATATTGCTGCATAAAAGTGTCAGATTTTGTTTTCCTCATGGATTAACTCAAATAACGTACCTTCTTCTCTGAATCTGATAGGGCCTTGTACTCCTGTGTCAGAATCTTCGCCGCCTCGACGGAAGAGATTCCCTTGAAGTCGCCGCTGGTGTACCTCTCCTTGACGAAAAGGATGTATGAGGACAAAGGTCTCTTGGGAATTCTAGGGTCATCAATCTTCAGGTGCTTTCCTGGTTTTATCAACCCAAGTTGCTTTAAGCGTTGCTGGGCATGGTTTGAGTCGTAGATCTGTTGAGGGGATAGGGATGCGAGCCAGGCCTCGTAGCTTGCATCGTTTGTGGCCTTATTTGCGTTGGCTATTTGGTTATAGTGCTACGAATGTTAGCATAGTCATGTAGTGCTGTTGGCAGCAGTATTAGATGGACCAACCTCTCGTGTAGATGCATCCAGAGTCTTGTATCTGGCGGACGCGTCTTTGACCAATTCTGCGAGCGGAACACCCGGGCTCTGCAACATGGACTCTACGTGCAATACTGTCCAAGCCGTAGCAGGGAGGCGCTTTGGTGGAGTCAAGACCTTGGCCTTTAGCTCGCGAATTTTGGTCTTCCCATCTTCCACGACCTTCTTCTCCTTCTTTCTCTGATTCTGTAGCTTCAGTCTAACAGCAGCTTCCTCCTTCTTTTCCTTCTGCTTCTCGGTCAATCCCTTCGATTTCTTCGCAGCTGCCCGTTTCTTCGCAGCAGCCTCCGGTTCCTTCGCAGCAGCCGGTTTCTTCGTGGCGCGCTTCTTAGCTGGCTCGGTGGCAGAGGCGCTGTAAAGTCGACTGCTGGGGAGAATGACAAGGGCGCGTCCTTGAAAATCCGATTGTAGCTCATTCCTTCCGCTCTGGGTGACCTGAACGCGCTGGATCTGTCGCGAGACGCGTGCTGCTGATCTACCTCCACCGATCCTCCCGATTGCTGCTCTACCGATTGCGGAAAACATGGCGATGCTGCGATTCAAGTTCTGTGTTCTTCTATGGAGATGTATTCCGTATATTGGCGACGAACAAAGTCTCGATCTCTGAAAGGACTTCGTTGACGTCTCAGTTGTCCCTGAAACAACGAGGAGGCTGGAGTACTGCCAACGATGTACCCTATCACGCGAGCTCAAGTGGACCATGGAGCTTTTGGCCCTTTGCTGGAACGGGACACACGGCGACCGACGCGAACCAATCATGCAATTTAAGCATTTGCCTTGTGAATTCAAGTTGATGTTGCGACAGCCAAATCAATTACTTATGCCTGGGAGTAATAACCCAGCCACCAGTCTGATTTTATACGGCAGTCGCACGGCAACTTTGCTACGACGGTAGCAATATAGTTGAGAATTGCGAGAAGCTTATCAGAGTACTTCTCACTTAAGTCATAACGGCGCAGCCATGGCGCGTCGAAGGGATTCTCGCTCACCATCGGCTACAGGATCTCACCACTCTTCAAAAAGAAGCAGAAGAGACGATGATATTCGACACGACAGAGACCGTCGGGATGACCCACGAGGGGCGCCACGACGGAGGAGCCGTTCTCGGAGCATCGATGTAAGAAGTCGTGATGTGTATCAGAAGAGTTCTTTTACTAACGACTATTTGAAGCGACGCCACCGAGATTCACGCGATTTACCCCGCCAACGAGATCGTTCAATAGGTCGAAGAGATGATGGCTACAGACGACGAGATAGGTCCCGAGACCGCAGACCCTCTAGAGAGAGGCACTTAGATAGAGAACGCTCTCCGGACCGAAGGCGACGCCGAAGCCGTGATCGAGATTACAGGGAAAGGCGAGATGACTCCCGTGACAGGCTTCATAGACGCCACGAGGATCAAACTAACTCATACTCACGTTCTAGACCAGATGATGGTCGTGATATCAGGACAAACCGGGAACCTGACGGAAAGCGGAATGTCGTATGTTCTACAATCCTTTGTCATTTTGAGGATCAATCTAACAAACTTCACCAGGCCGAACAACCTCCAACTCCCAGTGGACCGACCGATGAACAAAAGAAGGCAGAGAGGCTGGCAAAGTTAGAGGCATGGAAGAAAAAGGTCGCTGAACAGAAGGAACAGAAAGAGAAGCTTGAAGCAGGTGGCACGCGCAAACTGCTGGACCAAATCGACGTGAAGGCCAATGGCTCGCCGAGTGCAACCCCTGGTTCGCCGGCGCTGTTGGCTGACACGGCATCCCCAGGATCGCCTGCGCCATATGCTGGAAAGTTTGACCCCAAAGCAATTGCAAGGAGAGCCTCTGAAAAACTGAATGCGGCTGCTGCTCTTAACAAGAACACTCCAGGCATTGACATAGCTCAAACGTCTGCTACTTCACTATCTGCGACGAACGGTGCTCAAGCTGACAAACCCCTCTCAGCATTTTCCAGTTCTTCAAAAGGTAAGCTACACCTACCTACTATTTCTACAGCGTTACTAACTGAGATAATAGCATCTGCGTTGCCCAAAGCTCGTGGCAATCTGAGCGCATTTGGGCTGGGAGCGAAATCTTCCCAGGACCAAGAGAAACCTTCGACAAAGAGGGGCTTGGTATTTGGAGATGATGAAGGAATGAGGAAGAAACTTGAAAAGCTACCGTCCCTTCCCGTGGCAAACAATGAAGACGACGATACTGCACAGGCTAACGGTGATGATAAGAGCGATGATGACGACGATGTCGACATGGAAGCTGGGACCGAAGAAGAGGCGGCAGCAGCAGCCCGTGCTGCTGCCGAACGACGAGAAGAGCGTTTGCAGGCTGAGAACAGCACTCTGGCTGACGGTGCGGCTGCCGATGTCCCAATGACCGAGGCCCCTGAAGCTGCACCAGAGCAACCTGCGGCAGAAGAAGAAGAGGACGAGGTTGATCCCCTAGATGCTTTCATGGAGGAAATGGGAGACCCCTTTGCGGCGCCAAAGACTACAACCAATTTTAATAAGACCAAGAGCAAGAGCCAACAAGAACCGGAACCGATCTTTGGGGACGAAGAGGACCAGGTTGGAACGTTGGACTCAGAGCCTGAAGATATTCTGGCTATGGCCAGCAAGGTGCGAAAAAAGAAGGATCTGCCAGTGATCAACTACGCCAAGCTGGACCTGGCGCCGTTCCGCAAGAACTTCTATACTGAGCCAGCTGAGCTTGCTGGGATGACGGAAGCTGCACTGGCGGACCTACGTCTCGAGCTCGACGGTATTAAGGTGTCGGGAAAGAATGTACCGATACCAGTGCAAAAATGGTCACAGTGCGGCCTCAACATTCAGTCACTGGATGTTATTAAGAGGCTTGGCTACGAAAGGCCTACTGCTATCCAGATGCAAGCTCTCCCAGCTATCATGTCAGGTCGAGATGTGATCGGTGTGGCCAAGACTGGATCAGGAAAGACCATGGCTTTCATGCTACCTATGTTCCGACACATTCGCGACCAACCGCCTCTTGAAGGCTCAGATGGGCCTATCGGGCTCATCATGACACCAACAAGAGAACTCGCGACCCAGATCCACAAGGAGGCGAAGCCATTCCTTAAATCCATGAATCTTCGTGCAGTTTGTGCCTACGGTGGTGCCCCTATCAAAGATCAAATCGCTGAGCTGAAGCGCGGTGCTGAGATCATTGTCTGTACTCCTGGCCGCATGATCGACCTCCTCGCCGCCAATTCCGGTCGGGTAACTAACTTGAGGCGTGTTACTTACGTTGTCCTCGACGAAGCAGACCGCATGTTCGATATGGGCTTCGAACCGCAAGTCATGAAAATCTTTGCCAATATCCGCCCCAATAGACAGACCATCATGTTTTCTGCGACCATGCCAAGGATTATGGATGCCCTCGCCAAGAAGACTCTGAATGATCCCGTTGAAATCACTGTCGGAGGACGGAGTGTAGTTGCACCCGAAATCACTCAGATAGTAGAGGTCCGTGAGGAGGATGATAAGTTCATCCGTCTACTGGAGCTTTTGGGCGAACTCTACGACAAGGATGAGGATGCGCGCACCCTCGTGTTTGTTGACCGCCAGGAGAAGGCCGACGATTTACTCAAAGATCTCATGCGGAAAGGTTACCCTTGCATGTCTATTCACGGTGGCAAAGACCAAATTGACAGAGATTCCACCATTGACGACTTCAAGGCTGGTGTTACACCGATTATGATTGCGACATCTGTCGCAGCACGAGGATTGGATGTGAAGCAGCTGAAGCTCGTTGTCAACTACGATGCGCCCAATCATCTGGAGGATTATGTCCACAGAGCCGGCCGAACTGGTAGGGCGGGTAATACGGGCACTGCAGTTACATTCATCACGGAAGATCAAGAGCAATATTCAGTCGGCATATCCAAGGCCCTAGAGCAAAGTGGACAGCCCGTCCCAGACCGCCTCAATGAAATGAGGAAGGCCTTCAGAGCAAAGGTCAAGACTGGCAAGTCGCAAGACAGCTCAGGATTTGGTGGCAAGGGTCTCGAGCGCCTCGACCAAGAGCGTGAAGCTGCACGGATGCGCGAGCGTAAGACGCATAAGACCGAAGGAGACGAGGACGAAGAAAAGGAAGAAAAGGGCGACGACGAGATCCTCCTCAAGGCCGCCTCCACGGTGCAGTCAGCGACGACCCCTGCACCTGCAGCACCCGTGCAGCTCGTGGGGGTCCCCAAGGGCATTGATCTGGATGGTAAGATTACGGTCCATCGCACCGAGACCGCAGCCGCGGGCTCCGGGTCCAAAAACCCACTCGACAAGGTCGCATCTGCCATCGACGCCATCAACTCGCGCCTCAACAAGACGGGGCAGCTGCGCTCGGGGGTGCCGATCGATAACAAGGGTCCCGACGCGGGCGCCTTCCACGCGACACTGGAGATTAACGACTTCCCGCAGAAGGCGCGTTGGGCCGTCACGAATCGGACTAATGTCGCCAAGATCCTCGAGGCGACAGGGACCAGTATCACCACCAAGGGCAGCTTCTACCCGGCGGGCAAGGAGGTGCAGGCGGGCGGGGACCCGAAATTGTATATCCTGGTGGAGGGCGACACGGAGCTCGTGGTCACGAACGCCATGAGGGAGCTAATGCGGTTGTTGAAGGAGGGGACCATGGCGGCGGCGGAGGTGGACAGTAGGGCGCCTGTCGGGGGGAGATATACGGTTACTTAGGAGTTGTAGCTATAATTGAGATACCAAAATGGCGCATGGCATGGTGGTCACGAGGTGTTTGCTTCATCTGAGACTATCTCTGAATATCAAACAAAAAAGAATACCAAGCATAAGCACAAGCCCAAGCCAAGATGTAACGTAGTGAACATTCAGCCAGCTTCGACCCATCCATCATTCCACGACCGACCTCAGGGAAACATAACTCACCCCTCGTACTTCGTTCCCGCCGGAAAATCCCACCAACAAAAACCATCCCATCAACCAACCACCAGACAGGCATCAGGGTCCGTCCTGTCTGTTCTGTTCACAGACAGCACACACCAACACGCCCGTCTTGGCGCACCCTGCACGCGGCGAACGAGACGGAACAAGGGCCAAGGGCCACCCACCGCCCGCCCACTTTCGTTCTGGACGGGCGGGTGGGACTGTGGGGTGCATGGACCAAGTATTCACCATCGTACCCGGCAATCACGTCAGGAAAAAGGAAATGTCCTCGGCGGCATCGCGGATGGTAAATGCGAGGGTGTGGTCCCGACTCCGGTAGAGGGGGGACGTCGGTGCTTACTTCGAGGCTAATGTATGATTCTGTCTACCTTGCGAACAGAGCGCCCATGCCCATGCGCGCGCGGTCCGAGTACCGTGTCCGTATATTGGCGTGCTGATATATTACATGTACTCTCCTCACCCACGACCATGCTGGCGTCCACAGTAAGAGTCCATAGTAACAGTACAGTACCATCCCATCCCACAGTAGTGACACCACGTACCCTGCACAAAATCAGAGTAATCCCGCCTTCACGCCGGAGGATCGCAATACCCGCCAGCAGATTGGCCGCCTGCGAGACAGCACTGTACTGAACTGGGATGCTGATTCAAACCATCATCTTCACCCAAACACCCAACCAGTCATGCACCGCGCTAAATCGTCATCCCGACCGCTTGGACAGCCTTGGCCACTCGCCTTCGCCTCGCTAAGCAATGCCTCCCTCGCAAACAAGCACAAAAAAACGGGTGTTCGATCCCCGATCCGTGTGGCACCGATCAAATCAGCGTGAGGGAGTGGCAGGGCACCCGGCTTGGGAGACGTCAACGGTCACGACATCCCGTGTCTGTCCCCTTCGCCGCCGCCCGCCGACTGATAGACGCCACAGACGACGATTTCTGCGGAAAAGTTTCGTTTTTTTCGGGGTTTGTGCTGTTTGTCGCCTGCGTACACCCGATTCCGGACCTCGCCTTGTCGATTGTTTTGGAGTACACGAACCCACTTTGACAGCCGCTATGATGGGGCGGATGGAGACTGGGGGGCGCTTGGCGACACATGGTGGTGTTGGACGGCCAATTGAGGGTTGGGGAGGTCCGTTACTGACGTAGTGGGGTGGGTGTGTGGGGGGCGCGCGAGATGGAGGGGGGGGGACGGGCAGGTGAGTTAAATGGGTGTTTGTTCAGGAGAGATAGGTGAGTGGGTGTTTTTATGCTGGGCTTTTGTGTATTTCCCAGTTTGTCAGAGGGTTTACAAGGAGATGGGAGTGGCCTGTTGGTACGGAGTAAAGTTGAGTGGCTGGCTGTGCTGCTGTGGGTTATGGATCAGTTCTGGGTTTCTGGATTCTGCATCGGACTAACTGCCACTATACGGCACTGGCGACTGTTCGTTCTGGCCTGTGGCGTTTCCAGGGTGGCATCGCATCCACTGTCTACGTAAACTCCACGCGACAGCCTGTCCTTGTCGGCGAGATATGAGGTATCCTCGCCATATTCCAACCTATCTTCGATCTGCTGCATGTATCATCTTACTAACTCTACGTAAACTCCACGCGACAGCCTGTCCTTGTCGGCGAGATATGAGGTATCCTCGCCAAATTTCAACCTATCCCCGATCTACTGTATGTATCATCTTACTAACTTCGATCTGCTGCATGTATCATCTTACTAACTCGTCTCTTCCTTAGTCCCTTAGTCCTGAGAACAGAACTCCTCTTAAGTCGGGGACGCCGTGTCGGCCAATGGCTTGGGCATGTTGGAAGGCGCCATGGCGTGCATTGGATCGACCTTCCCTGGACGTTCTTGGTACCGCTTTAGGAATCCTGCAACCCATGTACTCAAGTACCATTTCCCTCTGGGATTTTACTTTAATAATTCTACTTATCTTACTTATTAAACCTGCTTAGCTCGCCTTCTTTCTCTCTCCTCTTCTCTATCCCTCTCGAACTTTTTTTCTTGGAATATATTTTCCGGCTTCCGAGTTTCTAAGCTCATCGTCAATCAGGGTCCAGGCCGATCAGTCGTTGTTGAACAACACCCCCCCAAGTATCCTCCAGCTCAAGAAAGAAATACTCTTTTAAAAAAACGAACCCTCAGCCAGCGCGCCCCCCATCGCAGTTCTTTTACGGCGGTAAATGCAGATCGTTTTCGTCGTCCTATCCGACCCCCAAGCCCACTTCGAGCCAATCGTGCATTGGCCCAGTCGAAAATGGCGCTGAATCCGAGTCTCGAAAACTCCGAATCTTCTCTACCAGATTACACCTTCTCCCAGACGGCCCCGGATGTCAAGGAGAAGCGCATTGAGGGCGGCATCCTCACCAACGATGACCCCATCAGGACTCGCAAGGGCGGCCTCAAGGTCGGCGCTAGAATCGCACCTGTCTTGCCCCATTTGAGGGGCGCCGACTTCTCGGACTCGGACTCGGTCAACGGACGGGATGTGCTGGAGAAGCAGCTCGAGCTGGAGAGCGGGAATTCGCTGCAGTATCGTACTTGCAGCTGGCAAAAGGTAAGCCTTCAGTGGAATCTGCGTATGTTTTTGGGGCGGGATACTAACTTTCTCACCTAGACTGCCTTCCTGCTCTTTTCAGAGTACATCTGCCTGGCCATCATGTCATTTCCCTGGTCGTACTCCGTCCTCGGACTCGTTCCCGGGCTCATCCTGACCATCGTCGTGGCCGCGTGCGTGTTATACACGTCCCTCGTGCTCTGGGAGTTCTGTCTCCGCCACCCCGAGGTCCGGGACGTATGTGACATCGGCCAAATGCTGTTCTGGGGTAAAACCTGGGCCTGGTACGCCACGGCCGTCATGTTCATCCTGAACAACACGTTCATCCAGGGCCTCCACGTCCTGGTGACCGCCAAGTACTTCAACACCATGACGCACCACAGCCAATGCACCGTCGTTTTCGCGGTCATCTCCACCATCATTTGCTGGTTCTGCTCGCTCCCGCGCACCTTCGACGCGCTCTCCAAGATCGCCTGCGCAACCGCATTCTTCACTTTCGTCTCCGTCCTTCTCGCCACCATCTTCTCCGGCATAGAAGACAAGCCTCTCGGCTTCACAGAGGAGCTCGGCGCGCCAACCTACACCGCCTTCCCTCTCCCCGGCACCACCTTCGTCGCTGCCATGAGCGCCTTCCTTAACATCTCCTACACCTTCATCGGCCAAATCACCCTTCCCAGCTTCATCGCCGAGATGCGCGAGCCAAAGGACTTCCCCAAGGCGCTATGGGCCGTCACCATCGCTGAGATCATCGTCTTCTCCATCGTCGGCGGAGTCATCTACGTCTACACCGGTAACCAGTACATGACTTCCCCCGCCTTCGGGTCCCTGGGCAACGAGATCTTCAAGAAGGTGTCCTTCTCCTTCATGATCCCCACCCTCATCTTCCTCGGTGTCCTCTACGCCACCGTCTCCGCCCGCTTCATCTTCTTCCGCATTTTCGAGGGCACCATCCACAAGTCCTCGCACACTGTCGTCGGCTGGAGCGCGTGGGCCGGTATCCTCGCCCTGACTTGGCTCGGCGCCTTCATCATCGCCGAGGTCATCCCGTTCTTCACCGACTTGCTGAGTCTGATGTCCTCGCTCTTCGACTCGTTCTTCGGATTCATCTTCTGGGGCGTGGCGTACATCCGTATGCGTCGCGTTGACGGGGGTGTGAGGTGGTTGCACGAGCAGAGTGTCTGGGGATACTTTGTGCTGGGAGTCAATATCTTCATTATTGGCGTCGGATTCTTCTTTCTCACTGTCGGCACGTACGTCTCGGTGCAGAGTATCATGGACAGCTATGCGGCGGGTTCCGTTAGCGGCGTTTTCACGTGCGATGATAATGGGATTTAGAACATGTCCTATTAGGGATGTGAGATTGGGATTATGAGAAATATATATACACTTGTGGGGCTTTCGTGGGAAGGCGCGGGTGTTTTTGGAGGGGGGGATGGTTTGTTTGGATGGACATTTTTTTATGGATGGCTATTTGGATAACGTTGGGGTTGTAGTAGAATTTTGATAATGGGATTAATATATACTTCAACAAAAGCTGCTCCGTTTCCTTTTCTGCGCAAGTGCTGTGTTTTTGTATTACCTTATTAATAGCATCCCCTCAACCCTCCCCTTCTCCCCTTGTTGTACAACCCTCCCTTGCCGTGGCGTACAAAATCAACATAGCAGCATAACAACACAACTCCTCTCCCCAATACACCAACAACCTACTCAAAAGGTTCCATCAACTTATTCCCCAACACCCCCTCCTCAAACTCCTTCTTCCCCAAATGAGTCGTATGCGCCCACGGCTTAAGCTCCAACTCCTGCCTAATCGTATGCGCGAAGCACTGCGACCACTTGAGGCGCGGATACGCATTCGTAATATTCACAATCGTCTGTGGGTGTACCAGCTCCGCGTTTTTGCCTACGTTATCTATATTGCACCTCGTTAGCCTCTTGGTCCCTTCCCCCACCAGGGCGCGCTTCCCCACCACCGACTTGCCCTTCCCCGCCACCCCCACCTCCTT
>JPKA01000042.1:0-78243 GCA_000750875.1 Pseudogymnoascus sp. VKM F-4517 (FW-2822) | reverse complement strand
TATCTATTGCGACTTATTACCCCATATTTTCGGGATTTCCCCGCATCCATGTTTTGGTTGGCGTGGTTGGAGCTTGGCGGGTTATATCATCCATTGTCCATCCCGAGAGGGTCCGGCTTCTCTTACGTCTGTCATCTGTTCTGTCTCTATCGATTCTTTTCTCTCAATTCCCTCTATTTCTTCATCCCGGTCTCGACATGTTCAATGCAGTTGGATAGAGGTGACGGGGTGAGCAGGTGGCAAAGCTAAGTTCTCTCATATTCACGTCACAGCTGCCTCACGTTGAGTATACTCATGCCAACTACCGAATAAACGGATCTATGTAGGCAATCATCTCATCTTCTTCCCCTTCCGCCTCTCTATCTTCCTCTTCTCTCTCGTCCTCCCCATCCTCCTCACCTCTCTCTTCCTCCCCCTCACCATCTCCCTCACTGCTGCTCCCTATTTGTCCCAACAACCCCCTCTCCCCCATCCACCCCTTCAACCTCTCCAACCCCTCCCTCACCTCTCTAACCCGCTCATCAAACATTCTCCTCCTCTCCAAACACGCCTCACACACCCTACGCACTTTATACGTCGTCCACGGATGCACCATCGGTCGGCAGACCATCGCAGCTCGAGTATCCCGCGGGGATGGCGACAATAACAGCGACTGTGTTGGAGACAAGTCGCCCGAGAGCGCTGCCGCGCAGAAGCGCACGATTTCGAGGTCGTAGACGTGGTTGCAGAGGATGAAGTGGAGGCGGCGGTGGTAGCACATCTTGGGTGGCTGGGCTCTGCTGTGTAATCGTCCTCCGGAGTGGAAGGACAGGATAGGTTGGGATTGGTCTACTTACCTGATGATGTGCGTGTTGTGATTCTCTTACCTGAAAGCGAGGTTTCTGGGACTGGTGAGAATGTGGTAGTCGTTTCTTCTTCTGTCTTGTTATATCCTTCTTCTCTATGTGAAATGGTCGACTTTGAGAGGGGTGGAATAGCGGGAGGAGAGAGAATTTTAAAGGGCGACTCTGAAGAGAGAGGGAATTAATTTTCCGTTTCATGGGGATGGATGTCTTTCGTACACTGCGCATGACACCGATGTTGATGTTAGGCAGAAGGAAAGACCCAGGATATTCTTTCTCCTGTTCGTTTCGTTTATTGCTCTCATGCTGATAATCTTCCATTGTTGTCTCTTTGCCGTTGCTGAATATTCAGCTTTATCCATCCTTTGTCCCGGGGGGTATTTGTTTGAACTCACAAACCGCGGAAGAGTACCCAGGAGTCTCGGAGAATAATGGCATTGTATTCGATACAAATAAAAATCTTTCAGCGGCAGGAAGCCCAACCTGGCAATGACAAAGACGGCGTATGGTTCGTTGAGGGCAGCGGCGGAAGCTGTTCACAGTCGGCCTGCAACTCCTATAAAGCCGGCTAATACAGACGGCGTTTGTTTCATCGTTGGGCAAACTAAGTTAGACGGGAATGTGACACGGCCTTACTGGTAGTACGGGCACATATTCTGAGATGAAGGACATATTTCGAGCTGTGAAAGGCAACTGACACTTCGCACCATTGTGGGCTGTTACTGTCGTTGGCCTTTCCTGTCGTAGGTTCTTGTTGTCGTTGGCTCCTGTTGTCGTGGCTTCCTACTGTTATATGAGAAAATGCACACAGGACATTAGTAACAGATGCAGTCGTTAGCGGTAATCCTTTCTAGAAGGGATCTGTCCAAGTTATCGGGTTCCACACGACACACGACATCGGGTCCCATCCTGTCATTGTGTACCTTGTGGAAAGGAAAGGAAGAGTGAAGTGACGAAGGAGGGCTTAAATACCTCCTGAAAAACATTAAGAGGCCACAAAGTATTCACGAAATGTGCCCCCCATTTCGGCAAGATGCTCGAGCCGTCTCAAAAGGCAAGGTCTGCGTCAGTGGGCTCTGAGAGAATTCCGATAGATAGGGGGGAGAAGCAGTATGCCGTGTTTTCACGAGAATATGTGGGAAGCACAGACACAACTGTAAGCACCCTTTACGAGAAGCACAGCATTATGATTGAGAATATCAGTTAACGTGCACACAGAGTGCATTCATTATCAGCGCAACTTCCCAGACCAGTGACAGCAGCATTGGACGTGAATCCCCGATACAGGAAGTTTGTAAACCCTCCTCCTTTAGCTTGTGCCATGCGAATAAACCCTCCGTCACCCTTTCCCCATCATCAACTTCCTATCATTCCGTTCCCATCATTCCTTCTTCATCGTTCCTTCCTATTGTTCCTTCCCCATCGTTCTTTCCCATCCTTCCTTACCCGTCGTTTCTTCCCATCGTTCCTTCCCCATCAGCCCTTCCCCGACACCCCTTGCCATCATCACCTATTTCCTGGCAACCTTTGCTTGTCTCTTATTCTCACTCTCCTCTTCCTGGAGCTTCCTCTTTTGTGACTCGCCAGCAGTAACTTTCAAGGCACCGCCAAAGTATTGTACAAGCTCCTCATCCAACTTGCCAACCAACGTCCTGTCGGCTGCTTCTGCCTTTCGCTGACTAAGGTATGTGCTGATCGCGAATTTGATTATTTCTACGGAATATTTGAGGGTCTTGTTCGCCGCTTTTCTGTTCGACTCGGCGCTGGCTCTGGCCAGTTCTGCGGCAGCTTCCTTAGCGACAGCGTCCTCGGCGGCAGCTTTGTTGGCTGCTGCTCTCTCCTCGGCCGCCTTCTCGGATTTTGCTTTCTCTTCGGCAATCGCCTGCTCTGCTGCCTCCGCCTGCAGTTTTTGTAAATCCTCCAGCGCCTTTGATTTCTCCGCAACTTCTCTTCTCAACCGTGCAGCTCTCTCTGATGCAGTCTCGGCAGGAGCTAACGTGATGTTATCCGGGCTCGTTGGAGCTGCGTTTTCAAGCGTCTTAGGGGATTTCTCTGTCGGTGGCTCAACAGCAGTCTCTGGTAGAATTGATGCCACCTCTTCATTGCTTTCTTTATTATTTTTATCTCCACTAGGAACCTCAAAGGAATCCGCCAGCACATTACCTACCTTGGCAGAAACTTCTGAACGCGGTATCAGCTTTCTAGGCTTTCGTGTTATCGGCATGTCGTCCTCGCTCTCTTCACACTCTTCGAGATTACTCTCCTCGTTGGACTCCATCAAAACAGTCGGCGCTTTCGGCGGTTCAGACTCAGATTTTTGCGATAGTCGCAGTTTTAGACCTGATGCTGAATTTGCATGTGGTGGTCCGCTTTGTATGCGCCGCCCACGGCGGGCAAGTTCTTCTGAGTAGAGCTGTTCATATCGCTTTTTCTTAGTTTCATCTATGCGACGAACATCCATGCCGAGGCGTTTATTTTGTTTACGAATATCATATCCGTATTGTGTGAGCCAATGTTGCGCAAAAGCAGCTCCTTCCACTGCGAGTGGGGTGTCAGCACCATTGAATAGCCGATTGAACCAGAGCTTCTTGTCCGACCCGCCAGGTTTTAGAAAGTTCGTCTCATTGACATGTCCTGGAGGCCTTGTGACATCTGATACTTTATTACCGCGCATGACAGTCTCATCGATCTTCATGAGGTTGCCGTCGACATCGTAGACTGTGCTCCCGTTATCCCTTTTCGTCTTCGTTGCCAGGCGCTGTATCCGGCCTCCTTTAGTGAGCCCATGGATTTTCTGGAGCTCAACTAGAGTAATGCCACTAAATTCGAATGGCAGCTCATAATACAACCGCATCATCACCAATACGCCGTCTGCAACTGCGACGCCTTTCGGGACCATGTATGGACGAGATGGCCCTGCGCCAATGACCGGATCCCATACCTCGCCTTCTTCAGGGATTGGGCATCCTGCGGGCGTCTTCTCAAATTCAAAAAACTTCCACTGTGGGATCTTACGGGCCAAAGTTTTCGCCGCCTCGGCGCTCATTGGATTGTTGTCACGGAGAAACAGAGAAACGTGGATAGTATCTTCCATTTTGCTGCTGGCTCACGTTAGATAATCAATACAGGCGTGGGATGAAGCTCACCTTAGAGAAGTCATACTGCGATATAAACCTGTTATGGCTTAGCTTGTAATCCTATATCCATAGGCAGATACTTACCCGTTGCTATGTGTATTGCTGTGTCGTACAGATAAACATCAACAGATGACGATGATTTCACCAATGACAGTTTTAGGGGCAAAAATTGCGTATAATGGAGTGGTTGTATTGACTCGTATCTATAGGTTGAAGCTGTCAAACCAGGTTAGTAAATGAAGCCGCGTTCATGTGGAAGATGCTACAGGTGCTTACAATCTGTATGCTTTCACAGCGGCACGCGTTTGCACCTTCCAGACAGGAACCGTAAAAGGGTGCTATAAAAGAAACGTTGGCAACTGGAATCACGATTTTGAAGTGAACTTTTGCGTACTTGTTTATTGTGGCGACGAGGTTGAAGTGGTGATGTTGCGGCGGAAGAAGAATGGATATGTTTGTGTTGGTATCTGGTTTGAGTATCAACTTTATTCGAATAACACTAAAGTGTTCTGGGTGACAGGTCTTCTGAAGAAAACGTGGGGGGCGAGAAGGTGAAGTTAGTTGAGGAAAAGAGTGAGAGTTGGGTAAATAACTTGCCCACGAAGTGTTGTGGTTAACGAGGTAGACGCTAAATTCACTCCTATAAGAACCAGAGAAAGTTGACAATATCACTTTGAAAAGCTACAAGCAGTGCCTCTTAGATCGCCAAGAAGCATCCATTAAGAGAAGTAGCCGCCATTTCCATCGTCATGCGAAGCCCACCAAAAATTAACCCATCACTACCTGGTGAGGTGTTGCCCTGGTGCCAGCAGCGAGAGGACTGTCGTTTGTTTATGGCGCTATGCATGACGCACGGCGCCTATGCTTCTGCGCAGCCGCTGCATGGAGAGTCGGCAGTGACAAGCCGTTGTTTAAATACTACAGAATTAAAGTGAATATAGTTATTGCTCTAGGTACCTTTAATTTAATATCTTACTTTGGTAATCGAAAAATAAATGGGACAAAAAACAAATCAATATGAGAAACCATTGCAAATATCCCAAGCAAAAAAATACTAGATCAGTAACATTTTGACATTCACATGTAAATTCTAATATAGCTACTGTATAAGTATATAAGGCGAAATATATGGTCCCCATTCTGTTCTCTTATATACAGTCCCTGAACCCCCCCTAAGCCGCCAGCGTCAGCAACGCAGGCCTGTATGGCAGCAACCCATAATCAGTATCAGAACCGACAGCCCGTCCCTGGTAGAGAAGCTGCAGGTTGCACGCGTCAATGGGGAAGGTTTGATCAGCACCGGTGCGAATGAGCTCGCCATGGCTAATATCGTTGGTCCAAGTAGCGCCACTGTTGGCCTTTCCGGCAAATGGAGCACTCTCGGTCGCTGCGTTTGGTGTCCACTCGCCGCCGAGGTCGGTAGCCGTGAAAGAGCGGAAGAAGCGGCCGTTTGAGCCAATCGCCTCGACGATCATGAGGTACTTCTGCTGTCCCTCGACGGTGTAGACCTGAACGGCCTCAAACAGGTTGTTGGTCGTGTCGGACAGGATGATCGTGGACTCGGAGCCGAAACTGCCTGGGAAATCCCCAATGGGCATGCTGGCGCGGTAGATCTTGCCATTGTCTCCGCAGAAGAAGAGATACATGTCCGTGTCGTCGCCGATGAGCGTCTGGTCGATGACGCCTGTGTCCGAGTCGGCGATGGTTCCGGTGAAGAGCGTCTGTGCCGCTGACCATCCGTTCGCGTTCGTGGGGTCGGTCGACGTCTTGTAGGAGAACGCGTCTGGGCCCCATTGGTAGGCGAGGATCCAGGTGTTTGTCGGAGCAAACTGGAAGAGTGTAGGAGCAACGGTGTACTCGTTCATTGTGCTTTGGCTGACCGAGGCCATCTCAGACCAGTCGGAGAAGAGTCCAAAGTTCATGGAGCCCCAGGTCGATCCTGTGTCATGGAATGTTGCATACACGAGATTCTGGCCTTCGTAAGGGGCTACAGTGAAGTCCTTGAGCGCGACCCATCCCGACTTTGGTTCTGCAAGCGATTCGGTCGATGTCCATTTGTATGTTGACGGAAGGTCGCATGCCTGGCTAGACACGAGTGGCAGCGCCACAAACAACAAAGCTGTAGTGAAAATCATGATGGCAGACAACAGATAAAGAGCATTGGAAACATTTTATCTGAAGACAACGGCCATTTATATATCACTTTGCCAGCCACGCCCCGCATACTGAATTCTTTTCCCATGCTGTAATGAAAACAGGCTGAAGCAAGAGATCGTCATTTCAATCTAAGCGGAATCTGAGGCCCCGCCAGTCGGTATGAGAACCTCGATGCCTTGGGTCGTCGTAATATGGACCCCGGCACTTTGATTATTATTATCAAACATCGTTTGACGTATAGCCGTTAAAATGTTGATGGTTAAATGTGCGTTTTGCGGGGTCGTAGCCAACTTTTGGTATACCTTTACAATTTGTCCCCGCACTGTTCCTCTGCCGTTCTCAAACTGTATGGGGCACATCCGTGTGGTCTTATTGCTCCTTCGGCATTCTAGCCGACTCTAGCCCTGCCTTAGTATCCTTACTGTAAGCTTTATCAGCGGCGAACTCTGTGGAGCAACCAATAGTAATTAGTTCGGTGGTCCTACTCGTAGGCATTAGATATCCAAATGGATAGGATCGCTGTCGTGTAGATTCCGGCGCCTTTTCTAGTGGTGGCATATATACGATTTGATATATAGCCGTGAAGGTTCATGGTTAAACGTGTTGCGGGGTCAGAGCCAAGCCTTGATATATCTTCATACGGTCTTCCCCACCACACTGTTCGGCAGCTGTACCTGCAGTTAATAGAATATATATACGACCTTATTGCTCCCTCAACACCTCCGTCCACACGCCTCCGTCAACACCTGTGGCTGCCCGGGGAGTATGCTTGGTTTCTTGGTTCTACGTTGTACTCCGGTGGGGTGGAGTCGTCATCAACGGCAATTAGCCGGCTCCCGTTGTGGCTGTCGGCACCAGAAATACACGCAGACTTGGCAATTTGCGAGTGCCGCAGCGCCACTCCACAAGATAACGTCGGCGGCGTGTCTCACATACAGATAAAGATTGCCGCGTTTCACGTGCCGTGTTCCACGTGCCAGCCGCCACGCCACAGACCAGCACGTGACGAATCTATTTTTGAGACTTAACTACAGCAACAGCAACAGCAACAGCAACAGCAACAGCAACAGCGACAGCACCGGATACGGCGGATGGATGGGTGTGGCGCGGGCAAGCTCCGGCTAACGAGCGTAATTGTAATTGTAATCCTGCACTACAATACGGAGATGGTTAGTTCTACAGAGTTAGCTCTCTTGGTTCCCTCGTAACCTGCTCTTTTTGCTTTCTATACTCTGTCTGTGCTGTCTGTATTCTTTCTACTCCGTATACGAGTAGGGGTCTAATCTTAGGGTCGGGTTGCCATTGGGGGTCCTCCACGACCTCCACGACCGCCACGACCTGCACACCACAGGTACTAGCTCAATGCTCGTCTGACAACGCTAGCCAAATGTCGTTAGAACAGGGCTGATGTTGACTGGCCGTCCCGATGCTGAATCCTTCGAGTCCCTACCCGCTTGTCAGCGCCCACCTCAACCAATCATCTTGCAGCAATGGACTCCTGGCACTCCACTATTACAGTATATTATAATATATGAAGCAGTGATCCGCGACCGCCACAAATCCTCCTGCCTCCTCAAACCAGTAATGTAGCAGCTCATTAAATCTCCCCATATATCACTGACATTGGCGACTTTAGCGACATTACTACACCGTCAAAATGCCAATTGGCGACATACGGAGTAAACATAGCCACAGCTTACTGTGCTCGTACAGTATTTCTACTATCCCCAGTGTCCCCGCCAGCATCACCCAGCATCCCACAGTATCCCCCTCCCCACCCTCCCCCTTCGCGTCAGACAAGCATGCTCGAAGGAAGCTTGGCGCCCCTCAGCCTCGTGCGCCAATGGCTCCATGGCTTAGCGTAAGCGCCAACTCCTGAGTTTCTCCATTTCCTGGCAGTTTGGCAGGTCTGGTGCGTCTTTCCATTCTGCGTTGTGTTTTCTTTCTATTCGGTCTGGTCGTCACGATCTCGTCACGATCTCGACAGCGACGATGAAGTCGGCTATCACCATTTCGCTTTTGGCGCTCGTTCAGCTGTCGGCTGTCGAGGCCGTTGCTACTTTTCTGCCTTCAGGATTCAATGCGTGGTGGTGGCAATCGGGTAAGACGAGGAAGCCCCATCGTCGCAAGGTCGAAATCTAACGAATGCCTCCAGCACTCACCGTAAAGGACCGTCTCTATATCGACGGTGGTGAGGTCTATTCGCGTACGCAAGGCGGGGCCCATGGAGATACCTACGTCGTCGACCTTACAAAGTCATGGTCTACGTCCACCATCTCGGGAACAGGATACGCGAGAGATGAAGGCTTCGCTCCTGCTCGGCGCGCGCAACTCTTCTACGATGAGTCGCACGACATGGTCTACAGCCAGGCCGGTCAGATCTACGGCACACTCCTGCGCCCTCGCGGAACATTTACATATGCGGCGCCGGAAGTCTGGGGTTTCAAGCCGGACGATGGGACGGTGACCTGGTCGAAACAGTACAACGAGTCGATCTCCCCGACCTCCTACCCATACGTCTCGAACGTCGAGAACGGCCTCTGGGCTAGTACCGACAAGAAGCATTACAGCCTCGGCGGTTCAATCGGCTTCCTTTCCAACTCCTCGGACACAGGCTCGCGCGGAGAGCTTGCGATGAACCAATTCCTCACCTATGACTACGAGACCCAAAAGTTTGAGAACAGAACACATCCTGCGCATTATATCCTAGGCGAGGCACAATATGTCCCCACGTATGGCGAAGACGGTGTCCTACTCTTCTTCGCGGGCAAGACTCCTACCGACCGGAATGTGGCAGACGACAACATGGGCGACACGGGAATTATCCTGGTCTACGACATCCATAATGACAAATTCTATAATTCGCGGGCAAGACTCCTACCGACCGGAATGTGGCAGACGACAACATGGGCGACACGGGCATTATCCTGGTCTACGACATACATAATGACAAATTCTATAACACAAATTCTATAATCAGAGCGCTACAAACGCGCCAGTTGGAAGATATAATCTGTGCTCCGTGGGAGCCAGCAATGCGGGGAATAATTCATATGAAATGTATGTCAGGACTCCGATTGAATGAATGAACCCAAGCTAATAACCTCAGCTTCATCTACGGCGGCACCACAGGCCAAAATTCCACCAGTAACGCAGTCGAGATGAGCAAAGTGTTCATTCTCAGTCTCCCTTCTTTCCATTGGATCGAGGCCCCGGAGCCAGCCGACACCTGGCGCACAGCCCACATCTGCGAAACCATCGCCCCAGCGTCAATTGGCAAGTACAACAGGCGACAGATGATCTCCATCGGTGGATTAGAGAGCCCAAGCCCCAATGGTGTAGCCAGAGCCGATGTTCAAGATGTTTGGACCTCTGGAATGAAAATCCTAGACCTCACAACCCTGACTTGGGGCGATGAATATGTTGCGGACGCAAAGGCATATGAGAGACCGGACGTCGTAAACACCTACTATAACGAAAACACCGGCTACCCGAAAATCTGGGGTGACCCAGCATTGGAGGCCATTTTCAAAACAGACCGCTCGCTGAAGGTTACAGCATCACCGTCACCCACAACAACCTCGGGCAATGCGGATCCCACGTCGCCTGGAGCTGGCGGGCCAGCGGACCCAGGCGAGAAGAAGTCTGTAAACACCGGTGCCATTGCTGGTGGTGTTGTTGGCGGTGTGGCCGGTCTAGCTCTCGTCGGATTGGCAGCGTTCTTCTGGAGGAGGCGGACGGCAAAGGCGGACCAGCAGTATAGTAGCCCGGCAAACAACCCGCAAGCCACTGCTAATCAGAGCCCAATGGAAATGCCAGTGGGCTACAAGGATCAACCGAAGGCGGAATTACCTGTCCAGGAGCACTACAGGAGCGAGCTTCCGTGATGACGCCCTTGTGTGCAAGTTTGGATTGGTTGCGGCTCGGGGACCCCTGGCTAGGGGTAAAGGAGTAGTTATAAGTTTTAAACGCCATTTAACCGTTCGGGTAGATTGCATAACCTTTAGTTTTCTAGCCTGCACAAGTTATACAGTAATTTATATATATTTCACAAATATTTCAGGTCTGGGTTTTAAACGCCATTTAACCGTTCGGGTAGATTGCATAACCTTTAGTTTTCTAGCCTGCGCAAGTTATACAGTAATTTATATATATTTCACAAATATTTCAGGTCTGGCACCTTGCTGCACAAAACATTCATCCTCTGTTCGCGATTAGCTAAGTGTTGGAAATATACAGTGAAACTTCAATATAACGAGGATATCTATGCCCCTTATTAATTTTCCTGGAAGATTATTTCCATAATTTCGTATCGAAGTGGGCGAGACTTGACATATTATCTTTCAAGCATCCTTACTTATCCATGGCATACATTCCCGAATGATCCTTTGTCCCGGACTCACTATATCAGCGTTATTATTGACCTTTCCTCCCTTCTTAGCCATATTATAACAACGAGAGATCATGCCAGATTCTGATACCACTGAATTAAAGGAGTAGCCACAGAGCTCAAAGCTCGATCTTTGGGGAGTGAGCATGACCACAGCCAGTCGATCTTAGAACATAAAGAATTTCCACTTCCACAAGCGCGCAGCGGCTGGAGGGTATGGCTCTTTCTCGCTGGCTGTTTCTTCGTTGGAGCGCTTGTTTGGGGTGGTTGGGTTTCCGGGAAAGGTGCTGCTGCGTACTTGGTTTCGTCATTTGAGCCCTCGCTCCCGTGTATTCCTACTCTGGGGCTTAGCCTCATCGGTCCCTGTCTTGGTGATTTTCTCAATCGTCTATGGGTTCTTTGCGGGGAACTTCAAATCAACATATTCCGGTGCCATTAAGGAGCTGCGAGATAATCACTGCTCTGCGAACCCGTGGATGATTGTTGGGATGCTGGTAGTTGGGGGGGGGAGGGGGATCAGTAGAATTGCATGTGGACCGTTGAGTGAGACGCTGTTGAATGGACGTCCCGTGGCAAGCCAGGCAGTATTGGGGTATGGATCAGGATATGGGCCCTTTATATCTTTTACGGGGCTGACTGCTCTTTGCGGTGGCATCAGCTTTGCGCTGGGAGGATTTGATGGGTTGCTCTTGGAGTACGATTTAATTCTAGAGTCAAAACTTTTGATATAACGTCTTGGATTAGGAAAATAATTAAATTCACGCATTGGAATGCGAAGTAGAAACCCTAGAAAAGCATCACATTGAAAGTCACAATTAACATCATGCATTGGAAAGTTATATAGTATTGGTCATAACAGATTTCATTCGTTCATGTAGTAAAAGGGGTCCTAAACTTCATTGCACATCTGTATTACTTACCGGCGACGATCGATGAAAAACCATGATATACACCGGGGTCCCGAGAGTAGGAGGTAAAAACAAACTATAAAAACAAGAGAACGCCACTGGCGACTAGCCAGGAACTTTGGGAGCCGTCCAACGCCACAGCAAAACTTTTTTGGAATAACCCTCAAGAAGCCCACAGGAAGCTCGATCCCATTCAAGATGCCCCCAGAACGGGGCCATAAGAATGTTCGTCTCGACTTCGTAGTATTCAAAAGCCCACGTTTTCTGGTCAAAATGCCCACAAAAGCCAACTAGGAACAGCCGTCATTGTTATGTCAAAAGCCACTGGTGTCACTTCCGAAGAAGCTTGATCTCAAAGCCACAGCTCCCATGAGGGAGTATAAGTCTAGAGCGGACAACCCACAAAGCCAACGAACCACAAGCCAACGTGTCAAAGTATCTCAAAAGGAGCCCTCTGTCCTGTGCGGCAATCATGTGCATCATCCCAAACAGCCTTAGATTTAAAAGGTCTGCTTCTTGCCAGAGAAGTCGCCGAAGCCGCCACGGTTGGTGCTGCCACCACGGCCGCCGCCACGTCCACCGCGTCCACCACGGTCGCCGAAGCCACCGCGTCCACCGCCACGTCCACCACCGCGTCCGCCACGGTCACCGAAGCCACCGCGTCCACCACGTCCACCGCCACGTCCACCACCACGGCCACCACCGGCATCACGGTCTGGGCGGGGGGTAGCGTAATCGAGGCGAACTGGGCGTCCACCGACATCAGCACCCATCATGTTCTCCATAGCGTTCTTGGCGTCCTCAACCGAAGAGAAGGTGATGTATCCGAAACCCTTGGGGTTGCCAGAGTCCCTGGTAGAATATTAGTGGGAAGTACTTTTTGTGGTGTGGATGGTATTTAACTTACATATCAGTTGGGAGTCTGACGTTCACAACAGTGCCGTGGGCACCGAAAGCCTCACCGAGCATGTCCTCGTTGGCCTCGAAGGAGATGTTACCGACGAAAAGGGTGTCGGACTCTGGGTTCTTGGCATCACCGTAGGTCTGGGCGCGAGCGTTGGCGCGGTCCTTTGGTGCGGCGTTGTCACGGGGAGTGGAGAAGTCAACGTTGGCCTCGCGACCATCGATGAGAGCACCCTTCTTGGCCTTGAGGGCAGCGGCGGCATCGGCAGAGTTGGAGAACTCAACGTAACCGAAACCCTTGGAGCGACCAGACTCACGGTCGGAGATGACGCGAGCGCCGGTGATCTCACCGAACTCCTCGAACTCGCGGTACAACCACTCGTCATCAATGTTCCAGCTCAGGTTACCAACGAACAGGTTCTTGGATCCGGTGTCCTCGACCTCAGTCTTGGACTTCTTGGCGGCGGTCTCCTCCTCCTCATCATCGGCCTTGCGCTTCTTGGATGGGGCGGCCTCCTCGGTGCTCTCCTCCTCAGAGTCGTCAGAGTCATCAGAGTCTTCCGCCTCGTCGCTGTCGGAAGAATCGGAACCAGACTCCTACAATGATCAGCTGAGCTCACTTTAAATTGCACTGGTGAAGACTTACAGTTGCCTTTGCGACGGCCTTGGCGGTACCGTTCACAGCAGCCTTTGCGGCCTTGACAACCTTGGCAGGGGCGGCCTCCTCCTCGCTGTCGGAAGAATCGTCACTGTCGCTCTCCTCGGTGGCGGCGGCGGGCTTGGAATCATCAGAATCAGAATCAGATGAGCCATCCTCGCTTTCGCTGGATGAGGATGAGTCAGAGGAGTCAGAGGTAGCTACCTCTTTCTTGGCAGCGCCGTTGGTCTTCTTGACCTCGACCTCAGCCTCAGACTCGGATTCGGACTCGGAGCTGGCGGCAGACTCGGCGGACTCAGAGTCGGAGTCGGACGACTCAGATGGTGGTGCGGCCTTCTTGGACTTCTTGGATGGGGTGGCCTTTGCGACAACCTCCTTGGCGGACTTCTTGCTGACAACTGGTGCCTGTGATGGTTTAGTGATTGATACAGATTATTTGAGAGTTCGAAGTACCTCAGCCTTGACCTTGCTGGTCTTGGTATCCTTTGATTTTCCCATTTTGTCTGATTTGTGTAGAATGAAGGGTGATTAGGGGGGAAGAAAGAATTTGTGAAGGATGGAAAGGGTGGTTGAGAAGAAGGTGGTAGCGGTCTGGTATTTGTACTCAGATAGAAAAAAGATGGCGGGCGGGTTCACGGTCCATCAGAGAAAATCTCTTAGCGCCCCGATAACAAAAATTTATGCGGGCAGGTTTTCTGCCGCTGGGGCTCTTGGCGGTCAATGACTACACTAGGCTGTACCGGGACAAGCGCATTTTCGATATCCCGACCTCACAACTCGGAAGTGGTGAGAGCTTCAAGTATCTATCTAAACAGCTCGAACAACGGTGACGCCCTGGGAACAAACGCCGCAGCAAACATCTCGGATCCTCAATTGCCTTGTCTCTACCAACCATCTTGCTCTGCGCACCCACATCCATCCGCAATGGCGCCCACCCCAGAATCAGCCGCGTTCCTGGCAAAGAAGCCAACCGTCCCAGCGAGCTTTGACGGTGTCGACTACGATGACACGCCACGATTGAAGCAAGCACAAGACGCGATTCTGCGCGAGCAATGGGTCAGGAGTATGATGGCACGTCTCGTTAGAGAGGAGTTGGGGAAGTGCTACTACCGCGAGGGGGTCAACCACCTCGAGAAATGCGGAGCGTTAAGAGGTGAGGATGCCCGGAACTCCATCCGTTTGCTTTTATCTTTTGCAGTGATGGGAGATTGGTGTTTGCTTGCGATACGGAAACTAATTTAATATGGCAGAGCGATATTTCGAGCTGCTCAAAGAGTCCAAGATCCAAGGTTACTTGGGCCAGCAGCAAAACTACATTCCCGAGAAATAGATGGAGACGGAGATAAATCGAGTACGTGCGTGCGGGGAGTTATGGCCTACCAATGAGGCAAAGTCAATGGCAAGGGAGGAGAATGATAGAGTGGAGGAGAGAAGGGTGGGTGTTGTTGTGCGTGCGGGCATTGTAGGGCCGCAAACTGCTATGAGAATCTCTGCAGTTGTATATAGTACGAAATGTACAAAATTAAGCCAATTCTCGAGTTAACCTACTGCATAATTCATAAATGAGTGAGTTGTTGCGACTCCAATCGTAAGATGGTCGTTATGGACTGGTACTCGGCTTTTTGATATTGCGCCTTTGGTTTAGCCTGGTGACCGCAATAAACTTCTATCCCAATAATCTACAGCTCCTCTCCGTCGCATCGGAATTCTACCAGCCAAACGACATCACCATGATTTGTAGTCGCTGCCTCCACAGGGCGTCAGCTCTACCTCTGCGTATACAGCACACGTTCTTACGTTCCCTTACAAATTCTGCCACGACCGCCTCATCTGCGACCCCACCAACTTCTCCAGGACCAACAATCTCGACACCTCTACCTCCCAAGCCAAAGGCAAAAGCCGCTCTACCGGTATCCGCCGCGCCGGCCGGGACGATACTGAAGGGTTTAAACTATTTAAAGGGCAGAGATGATCCCACTGCACTTGCTGAGGAGGAGTACCCGGAGTGGCTGTGGAAGTGCTTAGAGGTGGACAAGAAGGGCAAGGCCGGAGACGAGCTTGAGGGGGATGAGTTCTGTATGTCTATGCCACAATGAACGCCCATACGGTATCATCAAGCTAACACCCAATCCTTACAGCCAAATCCAAAAAGACCCGTCGCTTAGTTGCGAAGAGGCAGCGGAAGCTCGAAGCCCGCTTGATCGCGTCTGGCGACACCGAATCCCTCATTCCAAAGGTCCCGCTGCAGCAGCAGACAATTGATCTACCGTCCAATGAGCAGGGAAGCGTAGATGGTGCTTTGGATGCTGTAGCAAAGAGAGAGGAGCTGACGAAAGCGATGAGGGGAGAGAGGAGGGCGAAGATCAAGGAGACGAACTTCTTGAAGGGCATGAACTAGTTAGTCAATGGAGGTGGCTGTAACAACATTTGAGGAATTTTTGTATTGTATATTTAGAGGGATATACAGGATATATCAGAATTAAGAGAGCGCATATCACTGCAGGTAGATCTGGCGCAATTATATGTTGGGGATTAAGTCTGTTCCTGTGTTCCTGTGCTCCTTGCTACATTACACAACACTACTGTCGCCAGGATACTCTCCGTTATTAACCAACTTGCCTAGCCCATTACGCCCATTTACCAAATTTCAGAACCCAGCACCCCAAGGTATTGATAACGCCGGCTTCCACTTAAAATGCACTTTCCATCCTGAATCTAATCTTCATCCCCTTCGCCGATTGCAGATTTCTTGAGCTGTAATTCGGCCTTGACCTTTTCAATATTCCCCTTGATTCTCGTTTTCAGGATCGGATTGACTTGCATCTCCCATGAGGCTTGCAGGCTTGCCAGCTGCTTCTCCATTTCGGCGATATCTTCCTTGGCGCCTTGGAGCTGGGCCAATCTGGCACGCTCGTCATCGTCGACCTCGTCGCCAGAACCACCGTCTACATCGTCATCCTCAACGCTGGCATCGGACGACTCGTCGCCGCTGTCTCCATTTACATTGCCGCTTGCGTCCGGCGTGCCACTTGTAATTGTTGCAATCGGAGTTTCAGCGATGGCGTTGGACGCGGGTGTTCCGACATCAAAATCGGCCTCGAAAGCAGCTTCCAAATCAGCCTCAAGGTCAGCATCAAGGTCATGCTCCTCTCCTTCTTCATGTTTCGACACGCCATTGCCATTGATATGACCGTAATATGCCGTGCCATCATCAATATCCCCATCTGCGTCCTCATCTTCGGAATATCCTTCCTCGTCGTCGTAGGCGAGTGGGCTTCCAAATGAACGGCTCCCTTGTCGGCTCTGAACTTCGGGTTCGATGAGCTCGTGCCTGATACTTTCTGCCTTTAAATCGGCCTCCAAGAGCTTTTCAACAGCGTCTTCCACGGCTTCAATGGCTGTCCTGCTGATGCGCTTCCTGAACCGGCGCTTGCGGGCAAAGTGCATCGGAGGCGTCAATCCATGAGGATACTGGAAAGTCTGAGGATCAATAATCTTTGGCAAGTCTATTGTTGCCGCCTCCGCCTCCGTCTTTATTGGCGCAAAGACAAGAAGCATCTGGCAGATGTCTGCTGATTTCCACCACCCTCTCTTATCCCAACTTTTCATGCCCTCAATAACACAAGGTAGATCAACTAAGGTCGCTGCGTAGTGATGCTTGCGTACCGTGACGATCGCGCGACGCCCTTCTGTGTGTATGAATTTCATCTGGATATCTGCCCCGTCTTGGTGTCGTGGTATGCCCAAAGTCTTATTCTGAATCGCCTCTCGAATATAATCGCAGTCTGGTCCAGGTATCATGCGCAATATAAATTCCTCCACCACAAGGGGGTCTTCCTCTCTGTCGCTGGCCTCGGAGTCATAGCCCTCTCCAAGCGGTCTCTTGGGCGGCTTGCCTTTGAATTTTGCTTTTAAAACAGTTGGAGCCTTCGGGCCTCCAAGGCTCAGCTTTAGCTTCTTCGGCGCAACATGTGATTTGGTGTCATCTCCATCGTCGGATTCGTCCTTGACACGTTTGCCATTCTTGTTCGCTGCAGCTTTGGCAGAAGGTTTGGATGCTCGCCCAGCCTTGGTTTTAGGTAGTGGCTTGACTACGATCTCGTTTGGGGTCGTTGGCTTTGATCCATTGCTCATGTTAAACCTGATCTTTGGGGTGGCACTGCCAGGAGTCGGAGTGCCTGCTGTCGATGGGCTCTTTCCCGTTAGGTTGAATCCTGGGGTGGAACCACCAGTAATCTTGAGTTTGATCGTGGGCTTCGACATCGTAGCTGATGAAGTCGCAGTACTTCTTTAATGGTGCATTTACTTGAATCGAAATGTCCGCGACAGTGTCTTCAAGGGGAAGTAGCGTCTGTCATAAGAGCGATGTGAACTTGAAGTGGATGGTTGTTTCCACCAAGTCCGCCCGCCACACCAAGGTCGCGACGGTGTTTCGGGAAAATAATAATCCGCAGCCCAATATTTTGCGGGAAGCTACGTCGATTAGGTATGGGGTAGATCGACAGCTTTGAGTCTCACGACTTGTACATGTTTCTTGCAAACGATGCAAAGTGGAGATTGCAGAGCTGATTGAGAATGGCTACGTCTTCACCCCGCAAGCCTCGACGCAAGGGGAAGAAAGCTGTCAGCGAAGTCTCCTTTGCGAGCAATGTCATCAAACACAGCGCGGGCCGAGTCAAAGACTCATCTGGAATCCTCTCGGCCACGTCTAACGGAATAAAACCAGCGTATCCTCTTGCAGCTTTTATGTGGTCAGCTCGTGGAGGTGTTTCGCAATGGACGGTACTCCCAATTGTCCTCATGGTCGTAGGAATGATCCGCTGGGCGGCCGGGCTATGGGGTTACTCAGGTATGGCTCGACATATGATTCCAGGGACAAATTCATGCTAATATCATTGTTTTTGTCAGGTTACCAGAATCCCCCCATGCATGGCGACTATGAAGCGCAGCGACATTGGATGGAAATCACAACTCAGTTACCAATCTCCCAATGGTACTTCCATGACCTAGAGTGGTGGGGGTTAGATTACCCGCCCTTGACAGCTTATCACAGTTGGGTCTTCGGGAAAGTTGGGTCTTATATAGATCCCAAGTGGTTCCTCCTGCATACTTCAAGAGGGTTGGACGATGAAACGCTCAAGGTTTTCATGCGTGCCTCTGTCATCATCTCCGAATACCTGGTCTACATCCCCGCGGCCGTTATATTCGTCAGGCGATACAGCCGTCTCCAGGGAGTTCAAACCTGGGATTCGTCTGTTGCGCTGGTCGCAATTCTACTCCAACCAGCAACCATACTCATAGACCATGTCCATTTCCAGTATAACACTGTGATGCTTGGTTTGGTCCTAGCTTGCGCATCAAGCATTGTGGCAGGCCGCTATATGTGGAGCTGCGTATTCTTTGTTTTTGCTCTCGGATTCAAACAAATGGCACTCTACTACGCGCCGGCCATCTTTGCTTACCTACTGGGCGTATGTATTTTCCCAAATATCAACATCCCCAGGTTCCTTGGCATCGCATTAGTCACAATTGCTGCCTTTGCGCTCTTGCTGTTACCCCTTATCGCGGGTGCAATCTATGATAATCATCATGGCATAGATGCCATCCCCGAGTTAAACGGCCATGCACCTATTTTCCCTATTTTCACCTCGCTCACGTCTTACCTGGATCCACATGCGTGGTACTTTGCTCCAGTGCATCAAGTTGCGCAGCTCATTCACCGCATCTTCCCCTTCGCTCGTGGACTATTTGAGGACAAAGTTGCGAACTTCTGGTGCGCTCTCAACATTGTCTACAAGCTGAAGTACCTTCCGATCGCCCAGTTGCAACGCCTCTCGCTTTTGGCGACCCTAGGATCTATTTTACCACCATGTGTGGCTATATTTCTGAATCCCAGAAAAGAGCTGCTGCCACTGGCATTGGCCACGACTGCCTGGGCCTTTTTTCTCTTCAGCTTCCAAGTGCACGAAAAGTCGGTATTGTTGCCTCTAATGCCAATGACGCTACTTCTCGCTTCGAAATATGGCATGCACCCGTATACACGATCATGGGTCGGGTTTGCAAATATTCTCGGCGCGTGGACCATGTTCCCTTTGCTCCAACGGGTTGAACTACGAGTTCCATATGCAGTGTTGACACTGCTTTGGGCATACTTACTTGGCATACCACCAGCCAGCTGGGCAGTCTACCGGAAACCCGGATGGGGCAAGGGGACATTAGAGCAGGGCACAGTCTTCATACATACGATCTTCTATGTTGTTATGGTTCTATGGCATGGCCTCGAAGCAGTCGTGGACGCGCCGAAGGGTCTACCAGATCTCTGGGTGGTAATTAACGTGCTAGTTGGAGCAGCAGGGTTTTCTGTGTGCTATTTGTGGTGTTTGGCTGGTTTGATTATCAACAGCCGTCTCATGGAAACGCCAACGAGTAGCCAAAAAGGAAACCCGAAAAGAAAGACAAAATAATAGTGTCCAGCAAAGGAACATAGAGGCAGAGGTCGTGATACCCATAGGATATTTTAAGGCTTGATTAATAGCTAAGTCGTGTAAATTATATAACAGAATCATATGACATAAAGGATAATACCATTCATCACTTCCCTACCACATCTACGTCAAGCACTGAACGGATTGGTGGTGTTGCTTGGTAATCCTACTCGCCAGCAACGTCAGTGGAGCCACTTTCGGAGTCGGGGGAACGTCCGTCCCCATGCTCTAGGCAGTCGAGAATGAGAGTTGATAACACGGGCACCATGCACGGTAGCTTCCTGTATTTTCATCACATTTCAGGCACTGACTGATATAGTTCACATTCTGTCCACTCTAAAGATCATTCTCTCTTGGCAGATCGTATAGATAGAGTATTTCACTATCTAGAAGTGTCTCTTCCACCACCATCGATCGCCTGACGCCAACGACCGCCGCCATTTATATCAGGCTCCGGCCATGGCTTCTCCAAATCAGCCAACGTCCACACCCAACCAGTCATTCTACCCTTTTGCCCGTCTTCCGATCGAGCTCCGCCTTAAAATCTGGCATCTCACTCTTACCCCAAGAGTGCTGGAGGTACAGTTTTCTTCTCTCACCACCAACGACCTCTACGCGCCCTCAGGCCTGCATTACAAGTCTCCCGTCACGCGCCCGCGCCTAGATCCCCTCTTTCATATTAACCGCGAGACGCGCTCTGAAGCATTCTCCATCTATCGCCCTCTGTCGCCTCAGCCCAATGGCGTGTTTATGTCCTCGCATGTGCACCCGTTCGATCTCACTTCGCACTCAATCGATACTTATGTATTCCTTTTGCCATTGTATTATCTCCAGCAACAGCAATCTGATCCAGCCGTGATGTTTTCCGCAAATGCTGCGGAGGCTTTGGGATTCAAACGAGAATTCATTTTGGACAGACTCGCTATGGCAAATGACGGGCTTGCCGTTTCTGGGATAGAGTCTCTGGGTATTATGTGGAGCGACATGCACGTTAAGGACCCATCGGCCCTCATAATTTCATTGCAACCGTATAAAAGGTTGAGACATTTATTTATTTGTTTTGTGGAGCCGTCAGTCGGGGGGCAGGCGTTCAGAAAAGGAAACAGAATCGGAGGGATGACGATGTCACTGATTCAGAGAGAAGGGGTAGAGGCCCAGGGCGGATTTTTGTTGAGAATCTTGGACGAATATAAAGGCCTTTCAGAACGGATGAACAAGGCCTTAGCTGAGGTTGGGATACCAACGATGCTAGGGGTTAGGATGCTGAGGCTTGAGAAGTAAATCTGAGCTATATCTCACAGGATTTTTATTGTGCCGTGAAGCTTGCAAAGAGCATATCGATACACAGTCCGGCCTTGGGTCAATTCAAACCGGCATTCGCCTTGAGTAATTATCAATCTATGAGAAGCTTTGAGCTTCTCATTTGGTGGCAATATCACATTGACACGTGATGATCTAATACCTGGTTGGTTGGGGAATTATCTTTCGACTGGAACCACAAGTATGCATGTTCTGATAGATGCATATTTCCCGATGCAACTATAACCAGCATGTCACGCTCTCTGTATGATAGGGCCGTCGTGTCTTAATCATTATATCATCCTCTTAGTGGTATCTGGGGTCGGCCCGCTCCAAGACACAGCGGACGTGGGGTAGCACAGCGTGGCATGGGGGTACATGGCTATAGCGCGGGGTAATCGAGTACAACTTGCTCGCGCTCATCAATCATCCAGCCATACATCTTTGGTGTCCTGTTCCAAGATGCGTCGTCATCTGTCAGCTGGTACTCCCGTACATAACCCCCAAACCGATATCGCAAGCCATCGCGGGGAAAGAGCAATACAAAGGAAAAGCCGAAAGTCTCACATCCCCGCTCCTTCTCTTTATACTCCATATCTCAAGAGACAGTCCTATACCTACAGAAGAGGCCTCCTTCTCCGAGTCCCCTAAAATTCTATAGACTATTTTGATTGTATTCCCAGCATCATGACTGCAACACCTGAAAATGACTTGATTCCAATTGCGGCCCGCCCAAAGGTGCTTATACCAGAAAAGGTTTCACCAGATGGATTGGCCATTCTCCAGGGTTCACTCGATATCGACCAGCGCTCTGGTCTCAGTGCCGACGAATTGAAAGCTCTCATCCCAGATTACGATGCGTTGATCATCCGCTCGGAGACCAAAGTCACGGCGGAGCTCTTATCGGCTGCCACAAAGCTGAAAGTGGTTGCCAGAGCTGGAGTGGGAGTTGACAATGTTGACGTTGCAGCTGCAACTGACCTCGGAGTTATTGTTGTAAACTCGCCCAGTGGGAATATTGTGGCCGCCGCGGAGCACACGATTGCATTACTTCTAGCCACTGCCAGGAATATCCCTGCGGGGTCTTCCAGCCTTTCAGAAGGAAAATGGATAAGGAGCAAACTCGTTGGCGTGGAAGTCAGCAGCAAGACGCTGGGTATAATCGGACTGGGCAAAGTTGGACTGAAGGTGGCACGTATGGCCGTCGGATTGGGTATGAAAGTCGTTGCCTTGGACCCATATGCCAGTCCTGAGATTGCGACTGCCAACTCAGTATCAATGATCTCCGATTTACAAGTGCTTCTTCCTCTAGTCGACTTCCTGACAATACATACGCCCTTGGTGGCAAGCACCATGGATTTGATAAATACCGAGGAATTAAAGAAGATGAAAAAGACAGCAAGAGTCCTGAATGTTGCGAGGGGAGGCGTATTTAACGAGGAAGCTCTTTTGGAAGCACTAGAAGCCGGGACGATTGCAGGTGCCGGCTTAGACGTATTCACATCAGAGCCGCCAGCGCCAGATTCGGCAGCTCAAAAGCTTAGCCGTCATCCAAAGGTCGTGGCTACCCCGCATTTGGGAGCGAGCACGGTTGAAGCACAGGAGAATGTCAGTTTGGATGTGTGTGCTCAAGTGCTCACAATTCTCTCGGGAGGGCTCCCAACATCAGCTGTTAATGCCCCTTTGATTCTACCCGAGGAATACAAGAAGCTTCAGCCATTTGTCCGGCTTGTTGAAAGCCTGGGAAGTTTTTACACGCAACACTTCGGCTCGCGTGGCACTGCCACCGGTGGCAAGACATTTGACCTAATTTATGAGGGAGAATTGGCGTCTATATCGAATACTCGACCCCTGTTCGCCGCACTTGTAAAGGGGCTAACATCTTCAATCTCCGACTCTGGTGGCCGTGATGTCAACATTGTCAACGCCTCGTTGATTGCTAAGCAGAAGGGGATTGTTATCAACGAAAGCCATCGCCGAGAATCCAGTAGCCTGACATATGCCAGCCTAGTCACCTTGCGAACATCGAATTCCGATGGGACTGGAGAGCAAACGATCTCTGGATACGTCTCAGGAAACTCAATTTACATCTCGAAACTCGATAGGTTCACGACCAGTTTTGTCCCTGAAGGCACCCTAATTATTTGCCACAACTATGATTCGCCAGGCATGATCGGGCATGTGGGTGGTATTCTGGGTAGCCGCGACATCAATATCAGGTTCATGAGCGTGGCGGCTCTGGACGGCCCACAGGATACAAATGGCAAAGCACAGAAGGAGGCGCTGATGATTCTCGGAGTCGATGGTATTGTTGGGAAAGAGAACATCGCTGAACTCGTGGCGCAGGAGGGCATACTAGAAGTTTCAGTTGTGACAATTTAAGGCCCTTGACCTGTTGACACTAGTCTATGAAACCACGCACTATTCCACACATACAGAGAGAACCACACATAAGCAAGTGACTATACACACTAGAGACGCTATACAAGCCTTTTGGTGCCTCATCCACGTCTATACGTATCTCCACAGAGTGAGAATGCCAAGATACCTATCGGCGACCGGGAGACACCTGCCGGACCGCAGGAACCGCCCACCCCGCATTTTCCTTGAACTGTATGATAAACCCACCAACGCATGGACAGTTAATATACTTCTAGCCGTTGCCTACGTGCCACGTGAAGGAAATAGAGTAGACCCAGTGTGATGCACTGGCGGCTCAAGAGGACGGAGGGTGTTTCCCCGCATTCTAATACGGCTTGGGGTTAAGTAGATCTGTGGTTTTATCTTTTCAAAACACACTACCGACGAGAATCTCCGAATATATTACAAAAATGCTGCGCTACGGAAGAACTATGAGAGGAGTGTCTTTCGACGCCTACATATACAACAGATGGCCCTCGGGGAAGTAGAAGTCTTGGCCTACAAATTACAATAGCGCGATTATCACAAGCTTAAAAATGGTTGCCATTATGCCCGTCTTTGCCTTGAGCCTGCTGGCTGGGCTCATAACCCCCGCGCTTTCAGCAGCAGTCAAGATCAACGCCTTTGGTGATAGCATTACTGGTTCACCTGTACGATTCTTCCACCTTCTCCTGTAAGTGGTTTAATGTCTAGGCTAATATTAGCGGTATCCAGGGCTGTTGGAGAGCACTCCTGTACCAAAAGTTAGTCGAGGCTGGCGTCACGGACATTGATTTTGTCGGCACTCTGCCCGGCCAAGGCTGTGGTATCGAGTATGACGGCGAGAACGACGGTCACGGAGGCTTCCTTGCCACTGGTATCGTTGCAGATAACCAGCTTCCAGGATGGCTCGCAATTTCTCAGCCCGACATTGTGATGATGCAGATCGCCACCAACGATGTCTGGAGCAATATTGCTACCACCACCATCCTGGATGCATACTCCACCCTCGTTGATCAGATGCGCGACTCCAAGAGCACCATGCATATTGTTGTTGCTCAAATCACGCCCATGGACCCCGCCGATGGCTGCGCGGCCTGTGAAGCAGGTATCACTGCGCTCAACGATGCTATCCCTGTGTGGGCTGCGGAGAAGAGCACGGCTGAGAGCCCGATCACCGTGGTGGATTGCTACACTGGATATGACACCGCCACCGATACATACGATGGAGTGCATCCGAATGATAATGGAAACGTGAAGCTTGCAGATGCGTGGTTCGAGCCACTCCAGGCTGCAATTTCGGCTGCCAGCTCTGGGACAAACGCGACAATCGCAAGGAGGTCAAGGATGGCTTGAGGGTACCACCTGTGCTTCGGAAATTTGCGATTGACAGTGTTTGAAGGCAGATGGGCCTCATAGCCGGCCTATACTGTACTGTACATAGTGAGAGGTTATCAGAACAGACTGTATATAACACATTTCGGAGCGCAGTGTACATATGGAAATTCATTGGAACCAAGAATTCAAACAATATGTGCCAGAGCCGTCACTTGCAGTATTATGGATACTACTTGAACATCGCTTGTTGCTGGTGCATTTTTTGGGGTCCTTAGTTGACAAGTATTCGATTCTTGCTAACATACCCCTGTATAGTCGTAAAAACGTGGGCAACGTATTTTATAAGGGTAGTATGTTGGAGGTGCACCACGACCAAGTATGATACAAGTGACAGAAGGAGGAACCTTCAATGAATTTGTTTGAATTGCCTAAACGAGTAACCTAGACTATATAAAAAGAAAGTCCAATGGAAGCAGTTGAAGGCGGGTGTTGATTAGTCATCTGGCAACTGTTCTTTAGCGTCGTAATCCAGGTGTGTGACGCGTTGTCGTGGGATAGCACATTGAACTTGAATGGCCATATCGCTTAGGCAGCCAATGAGTTTGTTCAGCCTCTTCGAAATCCCGCAGCCATGTCCGTCCGCCTATCGACATCTAGGCCTGTTCAGGGTGCAAACAACAAAGAGTTCCTGTCCCAAAGCAGAAGTTCATAGGCTAGTATAGTCTCCAATCTCACGATCCTGTCGACGTCCTCGGCCTGGTACCCCACTGCGTCACTGTTGTGCGCCCGAAAAGCCACAGGTGGCAATTCCATCATCCGGCTACATTGCGACCTGACGTTGTCACAGCAGCATCCGACAAGTTATTAGCTGTAGGCTGCATCGCCTGCTCTACGCATGGACTTACCTTGACGATCGATTTGTTATTGCCGTCGTGCGCTGCTCGTAGGCGTTAGCCGCATCGCAAGATGGGATTCCTCGGCATATACAAAGCCTTATACGACTACACCCCTCAGGGCGAAGGCGAGCTTACCATATCTGAAGGCGATGTCCTGTATGTACTCGAAAAGAGCACTGAGGATGACTGGTGGAAGGCGAAAAGGAAGGCGACAACTGAGGAGGATGATGAGCCGGTCGGGTTAATACCGAGCAATTACATCGAAGAGGTATGAACCCTTTCCTCAGCATCCGTGTCCTTCTCAATGGCAGGCCGCGGGAAGCGGGAAGCATTTTACGAGTGACTGGCGTATTTTCTCGTCTTCTTGGGACTAGATTCCAACAAGCTAACACGCCAACTTCAGGCCAAACCAACACAGCAAGCTCGAGCCTTGTACGACTATACGAGGCAAACCGACGAAGAGTTATCATTCAAAGAGGAGTCGCACCTAGAAGTGTTCGACACTTCCGACCCGGATTGGATTTTGGTTGGGCTGGATGGTGATTATGGTTTTGCACCTTCCAATTACATCGAAGTCGAAGAGGAGGCCCCTCCAACACCTGCCAGACCCGTTCCTGCGCAGAGACAGCCAAGCGAGGAATCGGAAGATTTCAATGCGCCAGAGCCAGAAGCTGTTGCAACTCCGGCATCTGCTCTAGCTGGGGTGCTTCAAGGTAGACAGCAGGCGGCGGAACCACCAAGACAACTCCCGCCGCGGCCACAATTGACCCCTGAATCGTCGGATGGAGACGACGCACCCACTCCTTCACTCCCAGCTCGGCCTCAATCGCAAACGATACAATCCCCTCGATCTCCACCGCCTGTCGGCCCGGTTATATCACCTCCCCATAACCGCGCTTCGTTCGCTACTAATGACCATCCGGATAATGATCACTATGCAACTCGAACATCAGGTGGCTTTCACCTTTATAATGTTAACGAAATGGTATCGGTTATGGGCAAGCGAAAGAAAATGCCAACTACTCTTGGAATCAACCTGGCGACCGGCATCATAACCATTGCCCCCGAGAAGACACGGGACGGACCCCAGCAGGAGTGGACTGCAGACAAGATGACACATTATTCGATTGAGGGCAAGCACGTCTTTCTTGAATTAGTGAAACCGAGCAAAAGCATAGACTTTCACGCCGGAGCTAAAGATACTGCTCAGGAGATTGTCTTTTCTCTTGGTGAAATGTCTGGCGCCGTAAAAGCCGAGGGCCTGAGAGAAGTGTTGTCAGCTGCCACTGGCCAGGAGAAGAAGAAGGGGCAAATCTTGTATGACTTCATGGCTCAGGGCGATGATGAGGTGACTGTCGCTGTCGGGGACGAAGTGATAATTCTGGATGACTCCAAGAGCGACGAATGGTGGCAAGTGAGGCGGATGAAGAATGGCAAGCAGGGCGTTGTGCCCAGTAGCTACGTTGAGATTACCGGTACTATGGCTGTTCCAGAGAGCCACAAAGGGGTTAATGCAGGAATGACCGCAGTCGAACAAAACAGGCTCGAGGAGCAAAAGCTTGCCAAGGAAGCGCTAAAGGCAGGCCGTGGAGAGGGGGATCGAGGGTCAGAGGTAGGCCCTGGAATGATTTTGCCTCCGAGAGGCAGTAGTTTGCATGCTCCAATCAATAATAACCGTGCCGATGAACAGAGGAGTAGGCGCGATTCGAGACAACCCGACTCAGGAAGTTCACGCGGCCCCAAAGCGAGTAAGTTAACTACCAATAATACACCGAAAATGTGATCTAATACATATAGAACCGGATCCATCGAAAGTTCGCACATGGACCGACCGGTCAAAGTCGTTCAGCGTCGAGGCCCAATTCCTCGCCCTGAAGGATGGCAAGATCAACCTGCATAAGATGAATGGCGTCAAGATTGCCGTACCGGTTTCTAAGATGTCTATCGAAGATCTCGAATACGTCGAGAACATGACGGGCGTATCCCTCGACGAAGACAAGCCATTGTCGGAGTATAAGAAGTCGAAATCTAGGGAGTCCAAAGCGGGCGCGAGCATCGAAAAGAAGCCGGACCATGATTGGTTTAACTTTTTCTTGTCTTGTGATATCGGAGTTGGCCTATGCGAGCGCTACTCACAAGTGTTCAACAGGGATAACATGGATGAGAGCGTGCTTCCCGATGTTGATGCAACAGTCTTGAGGAACCTAGGCCTACGCGAAGGGGACATCCTCAAGATCATGAGGCACCTGGATACCAAGTATAACCGGAAGAGCAAGAAGGGATCCGATGAGGCGGAAGGCGAAGGCGGCCTATTCTCTGGCGCTGGTGGCGCTCTGAGGAACAACACTCGTAAAGGGCGGCCGGCACCGACAACCCAAACGAGCGATACCGTGGATCCAAAGGCGTTTTCCCAGCAAAACTCTGGAGAACCACAAACTAAGACGCTGGCAGAGTCTGTTCCCACCCCAATCGCTTCTGCACCTGCCCCAGTTTCGAAGTCAGCAACTGGTGGATTTGACGATGATGCTTGGGATGTCAAGCCTGCGAAGCAGTCCCAGCCACAACCACCTGCTCCTGCCCCAGTGCAGCCGCCTCCACCAACCTTGACTGGTTCTATGCAAGAGCTCTCATTACTGTCGCAACCGCTACAACCAACAAAGGTGGAACCTGTAACACCGCAACCCCCTCAGCAACAAGCACAACCACAGGCACAAACCCAGCAGCAAGTTCCACAGCCTACAGGTGCAAGTCCATCATTCTTCTCAAATCTCCCACAACCCGCAAATACACAACAGCAACAGGGTTTCCAGCCCCAGCAAAACATTGCCCGCCAGCGTCCAGCTGCACCACAGTTTTCCGGTGGTCAAGGTTCATTAATGCCCCCACCTCCAGCGCGACCACTGTCAGCACCACAAACGGCCCACCAAAGTCAATTCGGCCCTCCACCCCCTTTGCAACCGCAGATGACTGGTATCCCTAACCAGCCAACGGGCTACCAGTCTATTGCACCTCCAGGGCAAAGCCTAGCTGAGATGAACCAAATGAGAATGCAGCAGCAGCAGCAGCAGCAGCTACAGCAACAGCAACAGCAGCAATATAACCAGCAGCAGATGCCGTTCCAACCGCAAATGACTGGCTTCCCTAACCAGCAAAACATGATGCCTCAGCCAACTGGTTTCCAGCCAAACCAGAACTTCATGCAGAGCCAGCCCTCTGCAGGCCCATTTGCTGATCCACGAGGAGTTCAACCATTCTCGCCTATCCAGAGCCAGCCGACCGGATTCCAAAGCCCATTCAACCCGCAGCAACAATACCCCCAGCAGACAGGCGTAAACAACTACCTCCCTCCTGCATTGCAGCCCCAGAAAACTGGACCGATGTTCCCCCAGGCCACAGGTATCAACAACTTCGGACAGGGCCCGGTTCCTCCACTTCCACCTATGCCTCAACAGGCTCCTGCGCCGCTACTTCCTCAGAAGACGGGTCCTCCCCCACCAGTACGCTTTGGCGTGAAGCCCGACGCGAAGAAGCTCGCTCCCCAACCAACAGGCAAGAGAGCCAACCTTGCAGCAGCTAGTAAGTTTTCACTACCCGTACATACCTTTCTAAATGGTTTACTGACTCTTCGCAGCTCCCGACAATCCCTTTGGTTTCTAGTCAATTACAGCCTTGGTTGTGCATTTATTTTCGCTTAGCGTCGTTTTCGTATTATATAGTATATACAATTTACGCATACGGTAGCATTGCGATTGGAGGCCTTCTGTGCACTGCGAAGCATCGGGCACGGTGCTTTGTATTTTTGCGGGTTATCACGAGACGGGGGCGTTTTGAAACTTTTGCGCCTTTTTACGTTCAGATTTCCGAGACAGATAGTAAACGAGGGAAGATAATGCTCTTTTGATATTGGAGAACAATCTCCTGAAACCACTACATCTTTTTTTGACAAGCGGAGTAAGCACATACGCTATACATATCGCCCCCCAATCCTCCCCCACCTTCCCTTTCCCTAATCCCCCATATGCTTGCCCTATCTAAAAGTCGAAATCACCTCTAAAACTATCCACATCCATGCCGCTCACAACTCGCTCAGCCAGGTCACGTCTATTCATCTGGCTGAACACACGACGGAGGGTATCATACAAATTCGTGCTCTGGTTTTGGTTGATCAGGCGCTCAAGCTCAGCCTCGGAGACCTTGCCTGCGCCATCGCCGCCAAGGATATCCTTGGCTTTCTCGCGTCCCTCCTGCTCAGCAACCTTGTGCATAGCAAGAGCACCGAGTAGATGCGCGGCCGCCTCTTCGTAGCACCCGATGTTGATGCAGCTAACTCCGAGGTTGTAGCGTGCGCGGACAAAGTTTCCGCGCATTGAAAGGGCGCGCTCGTACGCATTGATGGCCTCCTCGGATCGTCCGGAGTTGGCGAGCGTGGCGCCAAGACGGTTCCAGAGGAGGTGGACGGATGAGGAGTCGTTGGTGGAACCGGATTCGGTGGAGGCAAGGGCGGCGGAGAAACAGTCGACAGCCTTGTCGTACTCCTCGGCACCGTAGAAGAGGACGCCGAGGCCGACCTGGACGTCAGGGTCCATTGTCTCAGCATCGGGGCTCAACTGTGCTGCTTGGATGAAGAGGTTTGTGACCTTCTCGTGCAGCTGCTGGCGATCGGTGAAGCCGATGTCTGCCTCAGCCGAGAGGCCACTTGGTGGTGCGACGGCGGGGTACTTAACGGATAACCAGCGCTCGAGGGTGCGGTAGGCGGTGCTGTCGTAGCCCTCGTTTGTGTAGGAGACGGCAAGGCCCATAAGAGCCTCGAGGTTCGAGGGGTCGATCTTGAGGGCCTGCTCGAGCGCTCGGATGGCCGGGGTCTCCTTCTCATTCTGCGCCTGTGCAGAGCCGAGGTGTACCCAGGCTGCCAGGTGGGAAGAATCGCGCTGGACCGCAGCTTCGAATGCAAGGGCAGCAAGACTGAGGTTTCCGCCCTCTTCCATGATGCGCACACCTTCCTCAAATGCGTTCGGGACGTCGGCGAAGATGTTGTCCGCCTCAAAGGTGTAATCTCCCAGATGAGGATCTCGGAAAGCAGCGTGGCTCCCCATTCCATCGAATCCGTCCCATTGGTCAAAGCTGCCCATGTCGAGTTCGTTCGGAGAGGGCATGTCGGCCACGAGTTCCCTGGCAGCAGCGGTCTCAGCTTGGATTCCACGCCAGATAGCTTCAAAGTCCCCAAACTCATTCGTTTCGGACTCGAGATTTTCAACTGACCTGTCCATTTGATTCAGCTCCGCCTCAATCGTGTCATTCTGTTCCTTCTCTTCCGCCGCCAGGTCGATGGCTTTGAATTGCTCCTCCCAGTGCTCGTCATCGAGCTCAATCATCTTACCCTTGCCCTTGTCCATCGCTTCCTGCGGTTGTTGGTTCATAGGCATCTGGCTCTGGTTCTGATACATCATCCCACCACCCATGCCGAAGCCGCTATTCATCCCCATACCCATTCCCATGCCCATGGGCCTCTGGTATGAATTATAGCCAGACATGGGCATCTGGGCCGCCGGACTTGCCGTTCGTGCGGCTGCAGGTTGGTTCATCTGCTGAAAGCGGGAAAACTCTGCGGGGTTGAAGCCGGCAGCCTGGGGCGTCTGAAAGTTTGGCTGCATGTGTGATTCTTGTGGTAGACCGGGTTGGAACTCCTGCGCCCAGCCTTGAGCCTGTGGAGATGTGCCTCGTTGGATTCCAGGGCCGGCATGGTGCATCGCTTCCATCATGAAAGGGTCGACGGGTGCTTGTGGTAGTTGGCCGCCCTGTTGGAGAAACTCGTTCATCATCTGGATATGTCAGCAGGGCCCCGGATATGCAACCGCAGCGACGAAGTTCGTAGGGGCAGTACATTATCTTGGTTTCCATTCATTCCCGTACTGCGCATCCCTTGCGCACTGCCCGGGCCTCTCCCCACGAGTCTGTCCCGTTGCAGACTCTTGTCATCCTGTCCGATCTTGCTGAACTGGCTTAGCGGGTTGCCAGCCGTCGAGCACTCGGCGCCACCCATAAACGACATTGCTGATAGTGCTTAACAGTACAGAGCTCTATAAATGATGTACGAATAAAAATGGATTTCGCTATGGGTGCGTGTCGTTTATAAGGAAGAGATTTGGAAGATATTGTAAGAAACGGTAGGAGATGCTGGCGTGGCAAGGGCGATGGGAGGTGGAGGTGCTGATTGATAGAAGTTGGGGTCAACTGTGGGGTATGAACCTCGGAGAAACCAACGCGAAGGCGGTTGATCCGTGTCCCGAGCAATGCCGAATATTTTGGGGATGATAATTGGGACAAAAGGCGTGAAGGTGGCAATTATTTAAAGGGCGTCTGTCCTGTCCGTATCATCTGCTAATTTCCCCCTTCATTCTATTTATTTGCTCGGGGAATTACGAGTGATGTTATTGGCGTCGTGTGTCCGTCATGCCGAGGCAGGGCGATTTTTAATATCGTGCTATCGTGCTTGTCCGTCGGCGGTCGCCTCCTTGATCACGTGGGTCATATCGATAAGCTCACACGTGGGGTTGTCCACGTGACCATTGAGGGGGTTTGGCTGTCACAAGCTAAAGTGACACAACAGATGGTTATGGCTTGGGTTCGTTCTTCTTTCTAGGGTTGATGTGGGGTGTCACGTGGCTCACGGGGCACCTGTTCCTTTTGAAGTCCACTCAATTTCAAACTGCAAAGCGCTGTTCACGGAGACAAGGACGACGATTTATTAATTCTCTTCATCTTGATCTTCATTGGCCAACGTCGAACGTGGGGTTAAATTGGATTTTTATTCGATTGAAGCGATGTCAACGATTCCAACGATCTAAATTGAGGGGAACGGGGAATGGCGGAGTCAACGGAGCCAGGTACCGACATGGACCTGATCAGCCATTTGCCGGACTCCACCTTACTGAACTTGTCAACTCTAAAGGACGGCTAGCTATTTACATCAAGCCATGATGGTTCATCGGGCCTTCTATCGCGCTTCGATCATGCAGGGAGGGTCTGGCCTGCAAGCCATACTACGTGGTAGAGAACACCATAGTATACTCCTGGATCGCACTCTGTGTGCGAAATGGGAGGCAGGATCACTGCTGCCCCGCCGATCACCTGGACCACGCTCGAGCATTCACAGGCTCAGCGCTTAATTGACATGTCGCGAGGGTGCGACCGAGTTCTGATGAAATATGTCCGACTGGAGGCCGTGCTTCCACTCCGCAGGTCTGGCGCTGGGGTTGTTGGGCTGGGTCTGGATCCCGCATCCTGAAACTTTCTTTGTCAAGAAACAAACACATCCAACCTTGTTGCTGTATGGTTCGTCCAAACTCCCGAACCGCCGCCATCGTCGTCGTTGGTAGCTCTCCCGTTCTGTCTCGGGTGTTGTTGGTGTTATCGTTGGCGCCCTCGCTTGCTAAACGTCAAAGATGGCTGATCCTGGTTCATTGGTCAATGAGCGCCACCACTGAAACAGACCTTCAAGGTGGAATCATCGACAACCTTTCATGTTGCCCTCCACTAGAGAACCAGCGACAGGTCATGACTGGCCGATCGGCCATATTCGTGCCACAGCGCGACCAAAGGATGCCCGAGTCCAATATATCCACAGTGACCCCACGTTATCCCAAGTGCCCCCCTGAGGGTTCGTGATAGACTTTGCGCCGAACCACCTTCCCCTTCTCGCGCCCCAAGTCCGTGCTATTTCTTATTAGACGCTCAGGCGCATCTTTAGACCATGTCTAAAGTGCGTCCCAGCCAGCCTGGGGGTCTATTTCATATCATAGTCACCCCCACCCCAGAGGGTGGCCGGCGAAACTATATCCTTATACCGCCGTTCTCCCATGTTTGAAACGGCTACTTTCCCTAATAATATTACTGCTTTCTGTGCGGATCACTCTTTTATTCATATCTTCATTATCATTCACACAAGCCATCAAAGGTCTACTGTGCGGAGTTCCGGCTGTGAACTGTTCAGTGCTTCGGGCCCATTGTTCGTTATAAAGCCGTACCATTCTTTTTGCGACAATAGTACCCGACAATCCTTACAAAGGTTCTGACTTGGCTGAAGCCACCAAGAACAATCGGTCCTTTTGTATCACTTCGAGGGTTCACGAACAGTCTCTAAACCTCCAGATTCTCAGTTCAGCTCAATTATTCGGATTGTGTATATAATAAGGCTTCCTACCATCCCTATCATTCGGAGCAGACCCAAAAGTTCAAACCATTACCACGATGCCCTCATTACAAACTCTCATTCCAGTTGCAGCCATTGCCTGGCTTGCAGGTACTGCAAGCGCTGCCTACACAATCCAAGATGTCTATGACTCTAGTAACTTCTTCGACGGGTTTAACTTCTACGACGGCCCTGACCCAACGCACGGCTTCGTTGACTATGTTGATGCGGAAACCGCAAACAATGCTGGGCTCGCCGGGCTCTCTGAGAGCGGCGTCTATATGGGAGTTGACCACACCACGATGAGCCCGCCCAATGGCCGCGCATCTGTTCGCGTCGAATCCAAGAAGCAATACACTCTTGGACTCTTCATTGCCGATGTTCAGCACATGCCCGGAGCAGAGTGCGGTTCCTGGCCTGCCTTCTGGACGTATGGCCCAGACTGGCCCAATGCTGGTGAAATAGATATTATGGAGGGCGTCAACACTCAATTGACCAACGACGTAACCCTCCACACATCTGCGGGTTGTTCTATGAGTAATGCTGGCTCCCAGCCAGGCTCTGTCCTCAGTAATGCCGACTGCAGTGGCACTGGGGGATGTGGCCAGACCACCGTCGACCCCTCAAACTACGGAACCGGCTTCAACGCTATCGGCGGTGGGGTCTATGCGATGGAGTGGACAAACGAAGCCATCCGCGTATTCTTCTTCCCACGCTATGCCATCCCAGAAGACATCAATTCTGGCAACCCCGATCCGAGCACCTGGGGCACCCCACTGACCAACTTTGTTGGCGACACCTGCGACATTGGCGCCCACTTCAAGGACCACTATATCGTATTCGACACCACATTCTGCGGAGACTGGGCAGGGGGTGTCTGGGGAGATCAGTGCGGTGCTCGGGCCGCAACATGCGAAGACTTTGTCAGCCAGAACCCAGCGGTGTATGAAGAGGCGTATTGGCTTGTCAACTCTGTCAAAGTATACACCGATTCTGGCTCTGCGAAGAGAGAAGTGGTGCCAAGGCCTTTTTTGGCATAGGCAGACCCTGGAGGGCACTTGAACAGATCATTTCACTTCCTGGAACAAATTATGCACACCTTTTTGGCGACTATACCAGATGGCCCCTGGTGGGCCAGCTGCTAATGGCTCGCTCACATGAACGTGATTTCTGTTGGTATGAAATCATATAGGGCGTTTTTGGAGCCATCGATTGCTTTGATCGTAACTTTTGATTGTAAATATTTATTGGATTTAGAATCCGCCGTACATAAAAAAAATATCAGTATATATGACCAGTATATATGACATATTGTTATCTCATCACCGCTCCTAGTAATTTTAAGTGTGAATTCGTATTAGCCTTTCTTTCCTTCGTTCCTTCGTCCCTAAAGTTTGTTCAATGAGAGTCCCTGGATTTGAATTGATCACGTGGTTAGTCGTGATTTAGTGTGACCATGACGTTCGCCGAAGTCCGGCAATAATTTCTGTTGGTGGCGGTCGTTTGAATATTAATCAGCGACCACGATCACGATAGATAAACATCTCCGAGGGCAGAACAGCATCACTCTACGAGGAGTCCCTTCTTCGCATCTACAGAATTGAATCGAACATCCGAAACAACATACGCAAACCATTATCGCATCAAGCAGAGCTCGTTGAGCCGCGAAGTTACCCCACCACTCACACACACCACCAAAACGCCCACCCCTAGCCCGCCATGTCGAAAATCCTCGAAGTCACCTCCGAAGATGAGTTCAACACGCACGTTACGACTCTCGACCCAACGACCCTCCTCGTCCTCTCTTTCCACACCCCCTGGGCCGCACCATGCGCGCAGATGAACACTGTGCTTGCGACCCTCGCTGCATCCTACCCCGCCACCACCCCACCACGCACCCTCTGGCTCTCCGTCAACGCGGAGGAGCTCCCAGACGTGAGCGACGCATACGATGTGACCGCTGTACCATTCCTGGTGCTCGCACGCGCTGGAGCAACCCTCGAGACGGTGTCAGGGAGCGATGCGGGGAAAGTGCGTGCGGCGATTGAGCGACACGCTGCAGGTGGAGAGGGCACGAGCGACGGCGTGGTGATCCCCCCCAAGCAAGAAGTTACGTACCGCGACACTAGCGGACCAGCGCCAAGGGTTGATGCGGCGGCTGTTCCAGGCTCGGAGAAGGACGCAGGGGCGAATGGGACAGCTGTTGCGGGGGGGGAAGGGAAGGACGACCTGAATAAGAGGCTGGGCGAGCTAGTGAAGGCAGCGCCGGTGATGTTGTTTATGAAGGGGACACCGAGCGCACCACAGTGCGGGTTCAGTCGGCAGTTGGTTGCGCTGCTGAGGGAGAACTCGGTGCGGTATGGATTCTTCAATATCCTGGCGGATGACGAGGTGAGGCAGGGGTTGAAGGAGTTTGCAGACTGGCCGACGTTCCCACAGCTGTGGGTTGGTGGAGAGCTGGTGGGTGGGCTGGATATTGTAAGTTTACCTATGCGACTTGGGGTTACTCTGGACAGGGCTAACAGCGTGATGCAGATCAAGGAGGAGATTGCGAACGATCCAGATTTCTTGAAGGAGTATGCGGTCGTCAAGGCATGAGTAGGGAGTACGGGGTGACAGTAGACAAAACTTCACGGTTATTTGGTTGAGGAGAATCAACGCGGCGATCGTGACTGGTGGCTTCGCGGTGTGACGGGCCTAGCAGCTCGATTTCTATAATGCAGATAGACTGCAATTGCATGCGGTATGCAATGATTTATGATATCAAAGCCCTGAGATCGGATGCCTTTTACGTGTGACCATCTGTCGCCGTGTCATGGGGTCATTCCTTTACAGGATGGATCGATAATTTGATGGTTCTCCGCGATTGTTACCGCTGCCGCTGTAACCTGCGCGGTCTTTCATAATTGACAGGGTGGAGATATGTGAACGTATTCTCGAGTGCATGCTAGATTATACTATATAAGAGTGAGCACATGTATGGAAGAAGATGATTTTCACTTGTGCCAAGGCTGTCGAAGCGCGTCCCCAGATTGGCGAGGCGGGAATAAAGCAGGCCCAGGCAGAGAAGACAGACGTCTCGAATGTGTTTTGAGGGTCTGGCCATCCATAGTAATGCGCCAGAGAAAGTTCAAGTCCGATTAGAAGCTAGAAGAAGTCGACGATAGAGAATAATAGAGTTTCATGGGATAGTATGCCCTTAGCATAGAGACCGGACCGATTGAACTCTAGAAGCGACGGAGTCACCGCAGGGGCGATAACGTGTGGATATGCCGATCCGGGTTGTTGGACAATGGGATTGCGTATGCTTTTGTATGGTTTCACACGCCAAACCCGAATAAATGGCATGGGAATCCCATTAAAACCGAATCAAATCCCAATTACCCCCAATTAACCCCTGCCGTTCCCCACTACTCCACTTTAAACACCCCCTACCCACCTACCTGTACCTACCACCTGTGCCACCTGCACACATGGCCTTTAATAATCGTGCCGTTAATCGTGCCGTTCTCCCGCTCTCTTATAAGCTCTGCCAAGACCCTTCAACATCTGGAACTCCGCAAACTATATCAACTCAATCTACTGTTCTTCAACCCACCCATTGACACTCGTCGTCAACCTCTACCAACACTTATTCGAATATCCCATTCGGGTCTACATCTCCCCTACGACTACAAACCTACTATCTCGCGAACATGTCCAACCAAGCCTATTATGGCGGTGCCCCTCCTCAGCAGGGCGGCGGTCCCCCGTACGGTGGCCAGCCACAGTATGGCCAAAATCCATACCCTCAACAACCACAACAATCCTACGGTCCGCCCCAAGGCGGCGGTTACTACCAACAACCACCTCCGGTAAGCGCTCTCTACTTTTCAAGATACGCAAATGGCGCACAGACTAACCGTACGCCTACAGATGCAATACCCACCCCAACAACAATACCAGCAGGGTCCTCCCCCTAAGAAAAGCAGCGGCGGCGGCGCAGGAAAGGGTTGCTTGGCGGGTCTGTTCGCGGCGCTCTGCTGTTGCTGCGTGTGCGAGGAAGGATGCGAGGCGTGCGCTGACTGCGCCGAGTGCGCCGAGGGATGCTGCTAAATAATACCCCGTGGTCGCGATGGTGGGTTGTGATGGAGCTACGGATCTGGTTATGTGAGGGCTGGATGGGAAGCGGTGGGACTTAGGGTGTATGTGTATATTGACGAGCAGGAGCTTGTGGGGGGGGGCTGGCTATGGAGTTTCAGTCCTTGCGCGCGATGTGTTGGTTCGAACGGCGAAATGGTCTGGGCATAAACATTCATTACTATCTCTTTATCTCGAGACGTCTAATTGAATTGCATAGCGACTTTAAGCACCTTATACTAGCTATGCCTACTTCGCGAAGTGAAGCAAGACTCCGTTCGAGCTGTTCAACATTGTGTGCGCCTTTCATAAAGCCCAAAAGTCGACCTCTAATCACATCTAAGCCCACTCCTCTGACCCTTCCTCATCCTCTCTTTCCTCTTTAACCGATCCTCCCAGCCCCTTGTCGCTCCTGTCTGTACCTGGTCTCCCATCACTTCTCCCCTCGACACCATCCCTCATCTGCGAGCGGCTCAGCACCCCTGGGAAAAATTTAGGCTCATGTCCCGACAAGTTCAGATCCTGCAGTCCAGCATTAATCGGTTGGATACTATCAGTCGTGACGTTCGCTGGCGCGGGCGGCAGTGTCGAGGAGGACAAGCTGGCTGAAGGGCGAGCGTGGGGGAAGCGGGCTGCCTGGGCAGGGAAGGGTGACTGGTCTTGGGGTAGGGTAGTCATGGAGAGATTTGTCTTCATGGAAGACGTGGGCGATTGGAGCCCGACAGGAGTATCGTACGAGCTTGGTACCGCTGAGGGTATTGGTGTCGACGCAGATGTATACCGGTCAATCCTACTTGAGTTAGTTTCTCGTCTTATGGCAGCGTGAGCAACTTACATGGCTTTCTCCTGCAGTATCGTCTCGTGGCGGAAGCCCTGGCGGATATTCGGGATATTCGTCTTCGCCATTGTGTTCCCCGCAACGCCGGGCTTGTTGAAGTTATCGCCCAGCCAATGCTGCTTGATGGTCGCCTCATAGCCACTCTGTTGGACGGAATTACGCGCAAGCTCACACATGTCCACAGCGTTAAGCTTGTAGATCTGCGCCGCTACAGAGTACTCCTCTATCAACGGCTCTTTGGTGAAGGCGAACTGAAGCGGATCATCGGTCGACAGGGATACGTTAAGGCCGCGCTTGAAGTACGAAAGGAAGGGGTTGCGTTCGTATGCGAGGAATAGGGCATTGTTGCTGAGTGGGGACATGGCGACACCGATCTGCTCGAGATAGTAAATGTATTGCAAGAAAGGCACCTTGCGGAGTAAAAGACCATGGCTGATACTGTGACAGGTGAGGACTGCAGCAGCGAGATGGTCCGAATCACCAGCCTCTCCGCAGTGAGGACGAAGGACAAAGGTGTTGAAGCCTCGCTGCTTACGCATGACATTCAGGGATGCTATGTTGGCGAACATGTAATAGATCCAGTAGCTGTACGGCGGGTTTTGCTTCGTATCCCAGACTTTAGGGACGGGGAACTTGCGGAAGAGTCTGCGCTCGATTTTGCTCTCGTCATCGACGCTATCGAAACCGATGACTCTCTGCAGGAAGACATGTAGGTTCGGGTGGCTCGATGGGTCCTTGGTAACCTCAAACAGGGGCCTGAAGACATTGATGACGACTTGCTCAAAGTTATCCATTAGGCCTGACGCCTTGTATACGTCGTACAGCCGCGGGACTTGGACGAGCCAGCGCACATTTGGCGAGAAGAGCTTGTTATCTACAACCCAAGCTGCCAGCTTATCCCACTCATCAGGGTCTCGGCCGTAGATACTGATGCGCCATTCTACCATTTGGTATTTGCTGGATTCGAGATCAGTAATAACTTCCTTTGTTATTTCTGCAAGATACCGCCCCTTGATGAAGTTGTCAGTCTTGAGAAAGATGGTTCTCAGACGGGATTCTCCAATAGGGTTGTACTTGAGATTGAATTTGTCAAATCGATGGAAAGAGTCTGTGTGTGCGTGCATGTCGAGCGTATCGATACTCAAATCATATGCTGTCAAGTTGATACTCGCAAAAACCTCGCTCAGTGTGAGATGCTTTCCATCTCTGAACATGACAACCTCGTTTGGGCACTTCTTCATCTTGCTCTTGATAAATCGAAGCAAATGTTTCTGGTTCATACAAGCCGAGTGGTGAATATGGGTATCCACTTTTCTTACGTTGTAGAAATCTCGATGTGGCACACTTTTGCTGTCTGCCATCTCTTGATACTCATTCAGAAGCACGTACAGGTTAAACTTGCCTTCCAGATATTGGAGGCGCCTGAATGCAAAGCTTTTGCTGGGGCCGTCGGAAGAAATCTCCAGAATCTGTTCCAGATCCATGTAAAACTCACGAATAGTTGGGATGTTGATCACCGGCTCTTCTAATGCACCGGCATCAGAATGCTGGTATACTTGGTATACACCATTGTCATCTAGGCGAAATGTCATCTCGCCTGCCTCTGGAAGGGGCAAGAGGTCTTCCATGTCGAAATCCTCGCCAATATCTTGTCCTGGCTTACGCGTGTGTTTCGATGGATTGGGGGGTTGGGAGGGGTGGGAAGCGCCCGCCTGGGCCTTTTCGTTGGCTCTTGTGGGCAACACTGTGCTATTAGAGAGGCTATCGCCGCCATTCGACATTTTCGCTCTTCGCTTCTCCTCCTCCCATGCCGGCTGAAAGTGAGGGGGGTAGATATTCCAACTAGGGTCATCTTTCGGATTATCTTCTGGGCCTTGTAGCGACAGACGCATATATTTGTGACGAAAGTCTAGCACTTTTTGAATATTCGAGTATATTGCACCCAACTCGGAAGTGACATGTGCTTCTGTATTTGCAAATCCCCCAGCGCCACTACCAACACCAATACCAGCTCCCGCACCGTGTAGTCCTTCCGGCGGTATTGCAGCATGCAGCTCAGCTGGTAGTTTCGCATTCTCTGGCTGGCGAACCTGTTGACGCTGAAAACCTGACTTCCCCGAGCCATCATTGCTACCAAGAATTGGTTCTTGTATGGTGCTGCTTTCGGGGAGCTTCTCTGCGTTGATAAGTCCTGTAGGTTCGGCGGATTTGAACTTGCCATGGCTAATCCACGTTAGAGATGAGAATGACCAATGATATAGATTCCCTCACCTTTGAGCCATGTTCAAGCCGCTTCCAATAGACCTCAAGCTGCCACTTCTTTGTGGGTCATCAACATCCGTGCCGGAAATGTTTGAATACTTCCTCTCGCTCAATCGTGGACTGTCGGGGGGTAGCGACTGCTGGGAACCCCATCCGCCTTCGCCACTGCGCTGGGCCTCGGCTTGGCTCCTCTGATAGAAGAGTTTGGCATCCGTAAAGCTTATTTGCTTCTCAGCAGCGTAATCGTAAAAGGTTGTTCTTCTCTGGAAGTCTCTCGGAAGTGGGCCGTCCTGGGCAGCGCCTTCGCCTTCGCCTGTCTCCGAGTCTTCATCTAAAGCCGCCCCAGGAAGTGCATTATACGCTTGATTGTCTGCCAGGGTACTGTTTGAGCTCTCGTCCAGATCTTGGTCGTGGTAGGAGTTATCGTCAGCGTCGGAATTGTCGTCAACAGATGACTGGGTTGGTTCGAGGTGTGGAGAGCTCACCCCAAAAGGGTGGTTTCCTTGGAATACGGTGCCTGGAAACAATCAGTTATAATGCTTCGGATGGTGTTATATCCATTGGCTAGATAGTTGATGTTCAGCTCACCAGACATTGCTCGCGAGGTCGAGTCTTGTATGACTCTTTGAGGCTTCTCACTTGTCACCTGCTGGGGGTTTCCACACAGGTCGCCAAGGCGTCAGAAGTCACACAATACAGCAGACAAGGTGGGCAATGATAGTAAAAGTTATGCAAGGTTTAAATGCTGTGCGATGTGAAGTCTTAAACACGTAGAGTTTGCTTTGGCACGTCGCTGATAAGAGATGGAACCGTGTCTCTGTTGCTGTTGCTTGTTGCTGCTCTTGGCAAGGCTGCGTGAGGAGTTACCCCAACTTTTAGCGCTAATTGGTCAGCCTTGCGTCAAAGGTTCAAAATGTTGGGCAAGTGTCCGTTTCTGAAATCGTTCAAATTCTAAATCAAGTCTAAATTCGCGCTGTGCCCTCTCTCTACCCTGCCTTGCCATTGATGCTGACGCTGGCAGTAACAGGTCTAAGCCTTCCCCGGGGCCCTTTGTCTAATGAGTACATCCCCCCCGCACTGAAAACAATCGTGGCTCCAATGAGCGTCCCAAATGATAATCTATTGCCAAACAACCAAATACTCAGCAGCAAACTGACCAGCTTCCGCACGTTGAGGACTATGGTCACCGTCAACGCGGAGGATGCAGAGGCAAGAAGATTGACTCCACGGATGCAAGCATACTGGGTCAACACGTTGACGACTAGGTATGCAAGCTGACTTGGGATGTAAATTCCGGATACGCCAGCTTTGAAACGTTGGGGCAACGCCCCTAGGGCAGTCGGATCAGACCAGGGCATAGTCAATGGCTCCGAGGCGGCCAATCGTAGGAACTGCCTCATCATCGATGGGAAGAACGGAATAAATAGTGGTAGTGAGATGAAGTGGGAGTAGAAGAGGTTTTCTTTCCACTGAGGGCCATACTCTCGGTATGTTTCTTCGGTATAGAGTCCCATAATGGCCGATAGGACTTGTGCGATGAACAAGATAATGAGGCCAACGCTGAAAGGTGGCAGTCCTTGCTTCGTGTCTGTTGTTTTCTCCTGTAATGGTCAGTACTGTTCTACGAAGCATTGGCGAAGTCGGCATACCTTGGATTGAACATCTGACCAGGCAGCAATTATAACGCCGACGGTGAGAAGTAATACAGATACAATCTGTATGCGAGAGAATCGCTTCCCAAACATGTATCCCACACCAATTGTAGTTATGCTCCCTCCGGAGCGTAATATGATATGTATCGGTACAGATATGTTATAGCTAAATGCATGATTGTTCAGAACATTTATTGTGAAGAATAGGGCGATGTTTACAAGCCAGCGCCTGATCGGAACGCGGTTCGGCTTGAGGAAGAGGGGAGGGCGTTTGATATCGAACTGCGAGGTGTAGCCGATCGATGCGATGAAGATAAATTGGACAAAGGTGAGTAGGGTGCCTATTGATATTAGAAAAGAAGGGGTCGTGCGTTGCGCTTCGACATACCACTATCTGGGTTCGGTCTGCCAAAGGTTAGCTTGATAGATCCGCATTGTGTTCGGGCCACCACTTACTTGATAATTGCTTCTAACGCGAAAACCTGTGTTCTTGATGAGTTTCTCCAGTCTCCAGATTCCAATCCGGCACAGCCTCGCACTCACATTTGAACAGCAGCCGCCAAAGATGAGCCCGAGCATAACCCCAACAGCCAGCCATTGCGGAATAGTCTCGATGAATATCCGTCCAATCAATGCCATGATTTTGGAAGATGTAGGCCTCTCATTGTCTATCCCATACATTTGCGCCTTTTCGAGCGAAGGGGCAGCGTTGATTTCCTTTGGACGGGGTTCGATCCCGTCCACTGTCGACGATTGGAGGTCTCGCAAAGTCGCACGTCGTCGAGGCGTGACCTGGCCGAGCATAGAGTTGGAAGGCGCGCTGCCACTGTCAGTTCTGGGTCTCCTGGCCATCGTGTCGCAAGCAGCAAAAGAGATTTGAACGCGATGGAGTGGTGCCTCGGCTCCGCCAAGCAAGATCAGAGCGGGCCTGGTGTAGCTCAAGACGCTAGATGATATAGCATACAAAAGAGGCAGATGGGACAGAGAGGCAGAGAGGGAGGAGGAGGATAAACACACGCAGCGGTGGTATTCAGGACAGGAGGGGTTCTGTCTCACCTTGGGTTGGCAAGTGCCGATGCCACGACTTTTAAGAGCTGGCGACAATGAGGGAGGGCAGAGTGGAGTCACGAGACTGGAACTACGATCTCATGGCTGTTTTTGCCAGTCCTTGTTAATTATAGTTGCAGCAGGAAATACCGGATCTGCCGGAATAATAACGAGAGTGTATTTGTCCAGTTGTGTTCAAATGGTGTCCGAAGTGGGTTTCAAGGTCAGCCCTGTCAAGTATAAAGGCCAGGTACTGGATAATTGGATAAATTGTCGAACCAGGCACCTACGTAGTAGAGTTACGGTAGAGTAGGGTAGGAAGGTAGGTACGGGTTACGGGTACGGGAACAGGGAGTTAAACGATGAGCTGTCATAAACTTTTTTTGGACGTGCGTTAGGGTAGTAAGTAGATTTGGTAGTAGATTTGGTCCGAGTGCACGTGAAAACCCCTCCTTTTGACCCAATCTGAACTATGGTATTACACCTAGGAGACTTGGGAGACTTAGGAGACTTAGGAGACATAGTAAACACAATGGAGACACAGGTATCACAAATTAGGTATCACAGATTAACGTCTAAAGACCATAGTACTTCTCTGCATTTCTCTGGAGTGACTAATGAATTTGCGCAAAAGATCTGAGCCGTGAGCTTCGATGCCATAACGACTGACCCTTCTGCCCCCGCCCCCAGGTAGCAGAGTGGCCGCCGGGAAATGAACTGCACTGGATTGCCCACATAACTTTCATTATCAATGGATCATTCACCTAGTAATCGCCCACCTATGTCATGAGAGGCTGGTCTATAGTTCTCTCATATGCTCATCTCTCATCAATGTATGCGTCAGCCGGCTCTTAATCTGACCTTAAAGATATGAAGATTGGGAATCGTTCTCATCACGTCGCAATCGGACGTCAACGCAACCTGGCCACAAAGCCTCCTTCATTCTCCTGCTGTCTACAATGCCGAGAAGACGAAAAGCTGTCGAGGGTTATCAGCAGCTGCTTCCATACGAGATTGGCGAAACTTGGGGAGTAACTTACATTATTTGTCGCAGCGATAGCAATGCTGTCCTCAAATGGATGCCAGCTCATGTGGAGGATCTTCTTGTTGAAATCAATTTGGTCCGCGTCGGTCTCCTTCCTCATCCTCTGGCCTGCCCCGGTTGCCCCAGCCGCTGGGCTGCCAGCTCTTGAGCCACCCTTCTTTCCATTTGCACCAGGGCTCGTTGAAGTGTTGATTGGCGTCGGTACTCCAACCTTCTTTGCCTTGAAAGCCGACTTATCGGCCTGTAGGACCACCTCCACCTCCTTATCTGGGTCTGAGGGGTAAATCATGAAGTTGTTGTTGTAGCTGCCAGTCATCACGTTCTTGGCGTCTCCAGAGAAGACAACCTCAAACTTGTCGAAGATGCTGTCGTTCTCGTATGTATCACAAAGCCTGGGTCGCAGGTGCTCATGAATGGGAATGGTCTTGATTGGCTGGCGCTCCATGTTGACATCCCAAATCTTCACAGTCAGGTAGTCGCGAGACAGGATGTATCTTCCATCGTGCGAGAATCGGACATCCGAGATGGAGGAGATGATCTCGGAGAAGAAGGAGCGAGCGGAGGGATCTTCCTCCTGTTCGAATTCTAAAGAACGGTTAGACGGAAGTCTGGGTGCGACGGGAGTTGACTTACGCTTGGCGTGTTGGTCGCAAAGAGCACTCTCACGCATGTCTGCCAGTTTGATTGTGCCTTTCGAGCTCGCATACATAAACCAGTTACAGCTTTGGGGGTGGAATTCCGCTGCGGTTATGACCTCCGTCAGCTCCTCCATGTTCGCCGGCTTAATATCAACGATGTTAAAGCTCTGGTCCTGAATGTTTAGGTTCCACAGGTTCACACGCAGGTCGTCACTGCTGATAAACGTCTCTCCATCACTGTTCACCGAGATGCTGTTGATATGGTATGCATGTGCATTGGCATATGTTCGGCGTGGTACGGCGGCAACGACGGTGTCGTGATGTGTTAGTCTAGGTAGCTTGAGATCGTTTACGCTGTTGAAGTGGACATTGTTGCGAGATCGAGGAGCGCCACCTCCGCCAGCTGCTGTGCCCGGGGTTAAGTCGTGCGAGAGGTTGTTTTCCGCAACGACCTTCAATGACTTCTCAAACACCTTCCACAATTTGATGGTCTTGTCGTTTGTCGAAAGGAGGTAGTGAGAAGCATTTTGCCGTTTGCACCACTTAATTTTGTTGATCTTTTCTTCGATCTCGAGGGACTTCAGGTAGTCGAATTCGGGTTCGTGCGATTGAAATTCGGTGTGGAACTTGTATTCGCATGTTTTTTTCTGCGGAAATCAGCATGTGCAATATGGGCACGATTGTTGGGTTGCATACTGTCTCATTTCTCTCAAATAATACCACTCGGCCTCCCTTATCTCCAGTGGCAAGGTAGTTTCCTGTGTGATCGAACTCGACTGTTGAGATGATATCGGCTGTGTACGAACAAGTTAGCCCCGAGTTCACATCCCATACGCTGACAAGAGTTGGAGCCCTCATCCTCGGTTTCCAGTAACAGCGTTTGCACAGCTCCTTGGTGTTACTAACCTTCTGTGATATCCTCTACGTCGCCCTTATCTCCGAAGCATCTGTATGAATGTTAGCAGGAGGGTCCTTTGGCTCGTCGGGCCAACCAAGCGGTCAAGGTTGTTTGGTGGCGTGTCCTTTTGGCCGTCACTGTTTATCTTCGGGGCAATACTAACTGTGTGAACTTCCAAGTTGGAGAGTTCGCTTCTCCTTCTACCATGTTTCCAGCCCGCCCTGTTGAGGATCACCTTCCTCAAATTCGCGCGTGGCGTGGATTTATTGTGATGGGATGGTGGTTGTTCGAGAGGAAGCAAAATTCTAGATGGCGCACAGTCTTCTGGAAGGATATCAGTAGCTGTGCGAATACGGCATTGCGTACCAGGCGCGTACAATGCAGCGGTGGCGTGCTGGGAGCAATAGAGGGAGCGGGAAGGGCAGGGAAGGCTTTGATTCAAACCCCGCAAGACACGAGGATCGGGGTCGCCGAGCGGTGAAAACTCACAGGATCTGTAGAATCTACACAAAGCAATCGACCTACTGGCGATAAGTAGTTAGGCGCGTTAAAGTCTGGTGAGTATAGTTGGGATTGTGGGGTTATGATGGTTTTGGCGAGTGACCAAGATGTCTGGCGGCAATCAGCTCCGCGCCAATACGTAGGTACTCAACAGCTGTATTACAAAGGTCGACAAGAGAGCTGCATTGGGAAAATAGCCAAACTACGGAAAGTGTACATCTAGCATTACAAAATTATCACTACGATACCTATTATTATCAGATACCACACTTAAGGATTTTATAAATCGTTCAGTTTGCGCAAATACTGTGATACCTTTCTTCAGTTCCAAGGAAGCTACAAATTGACAACATTTTGCTACAAACCTGCTTGTCAAGGTTAAAATGTGTCTCACAACTCCAGCATCTCTTGGTATACTCTCCATCTCCGAGTCACAAGGCGGCGCCCAGACAGGGGCCATATATCACCACGGAGTAGATCCATATCTATCCCTATAATCTTATATTTCGTTGATCCCCGAGGCGCTTCAAGTGATTCGAGTACGTCGCTGATCTCGGGTTCATCACGTGATATTGGTGGGGTCTTCTGGTTTAGCCGACCCTTAAGCGCGGAGGCCCTTGTCGGATCCTGGGACCCGCGACTATAACGACGACCAACTTCCCAGCGCATTGTATCTCGGACTGACGATATGAGCAATGGGAAGGGTAAGGAGCCCGCAAAAGCTGCGGGGGAGCCGGAAGAGCAGGTGACTTCCAACGAAACGACTACAACCTCGCCCAATTCCGTCCTGGATAGGGTTGCTGCCTCCGCGATTGGCCTTACCCGAAGTGCATTTGGTGCAACGAATAGCAATGAAGTCAACGATTGTGCCGCATCGGCGTTGGCCACTTCAGGGAAGGGACAGGGCCAACCGTCAAGCTCTGGCCAGGGCTCTGTTTGGGCCGAGAGCTCTCAGACCTCCCGACAACAGCCCTCTCATGGTGCCCAACAGCCAGGCCCACAGGTCTTCAGGAGTTCACACCAAGAACAGCATACTGCATCTGCTGAGGCGGAGTTCTCGTCATTTCTCGACGGCATAGATACCTTTGGCCCATCTACCGAAGATGGGACAGGGCCAGTGCTAGAGGAAGAGGATACTGGGGCTCTCGGCAGGGCACCGACGGCGCAGGTCTCGGGTCATAATTCGGAGCCATACCAGTTTCGCAGCGTTGAAGAGCAAGAGAGTCGTGATGGAGAAGCAGTGTTGGATATACTGTCTGAAAAGCGGCAAGAGGCCGACTACTTTGCACCTCAGAGCATCGAGGATGAGATAGAGGAGTGGAGATTGACCGATGACCAGACCGCAAAAATTCAGGACATAGTCAAGGAACTATTTCCTTCCTCAGATATGCACACTAGTACAGACGTATCCGACCCACTTAATCTGCAGCCCGATACTTTCAGGTCTAATGATATGAGCACTTGGCTGCCGGACGAGTATGCTCAAGAATCCTACTCTCACTTTGGACAAGTTCTGCCACAAGAGGAAGCAAGCAGTCTATGGATTGAGCAGTGGGAAGGTGTTTTGACGCGGTACGCCGATGAGGTTTGGGGTGGACTATTACCTCTCGTGAGAGAGGCCAGAGAGGAGATTGAGGAAATCAAGCAGGCAGAAGATCCTGCCGAGCATCGCCCAAAGGCTCTTAGAAGACTAGGCCAAGTACTTGCTCATTTTAAGTCGTAGTATAGATATACCAATAGAATGCAAGGAGTATTAAGCCAAGGTATAATCTGTTGTTTTTACGTTTGCAACCCAATTATTGTCTTTCTAGCACTAACTTGAAGGAGCATATATAACCTAAAGGGATAGAGTTTTGTGATGATAGAATAGTCTAATCAGTACACGCCTGTTGCATTTTATCGTTAGGAGTGTTGCATACGTTTCATTCATTGGAAAATATAACGAAAGATCACAATCGAAAGAAAAGTAGATGGTAGAACAGCTTCACCCCTTTACAATTATATTAACTCAAAAGAATCTAATATTTTGCTACGTCTGCCACTGAATTTCTTCTCTATGAATTTAATTGGTTTGCTTTCGTCATGAAGGTGAGAACACTGAACTGTTATGCCTAAAATACGAGGCAACAATATTTCCCCACCACCGCGGGTGTTGGTGACCATGCGATGCTGTCGCAGTGTTCCAGCTCGCAGCTCCCACAACAACCTTCTACAGCCATCAAGATGCTGTTCTTCAGGTGAGTTTATTGCGCCCATATACGAGATATACCATATCCTCCTTTGCAAGACATTTGCTAAGTGTTGCCTAGTTTCTTCAAGACTCTTGTCGACCAAGAAGTAACGGTCGAGCTCAAGAACGACATCCAGATCCGCGGGACGCTGAAGTCAGTCGATCAATACCTCAACATCAAGCTCGACGATATCAGTGTGGTGGAGGAAATCAAATACCCCCATCTTGTAAGCATGGAGCCCGCGCATGACTGTGCACCCCAAGTTGGCGAAAACCAACCTCAGTCGATTGGCAAGCGCACATAGCAGAGATTGGCTTGAAATTTGAGACAGAGGGCATACGCTGACGTGGAATGGTGATAGTCGTCTGTCAAGAACGTATTCATCAGAGGAAGTGTGGTGAGATATGTTCACCTACCAGGTGCCGTCGTGGACACCCAGTTACTAGAGGATGCGACGAGAAGAGGTACGTTGAACCTGGCCCCATAGCCCTTGAGCGAGTAATAACAAGTCTGTCATACAGAAGCCGCCCAACAAGCATCGAAAGCGAAAGCAACATAAATGAGGTTGTGGGCGAGGGTTTGGGAATAGGGATCCGGAAAAGGCGTGTGGCAACAGCTGCAACCGCATAACTTGTGGCAAGCTTGCATGCTAGATTACAGGAAGACCCTCTGGGATATGATAAAACTGTGATATGGAGGCAATGTCGCCATTAGAACAGGTTGTGGAGTTAGGCGTCCCTGGCCGGGCTGCTTGAATTTCACCTGGGATGCAAACGAGATACCCAGAGTTTCACGGGCCATGGCTTCTTTTGAAGCTCTGATATATAAATCATCCTGCAATGGCCTCTGAATCAATTCCCATTTCTCAGTGATAAATGTAAATATCTATATATTATAAAGTGGTCACGGGACCACGCGTAAAAACATTGTCGCGAAATCCCCTCCTGGGATGTGGCAACCCCTACAACCCTGTCAACACTGGTCCATGGCTTCTCCCGCTGCGCAATGCTATGTTCCGCAAACCACGAGAGAACGCAACAAGTGATATTTCTGTGACACCCTCGACGGGCAGACCTCCGACACCGCCGGATGAGCGAAGTACTGGTCGGAGTGGTCCAACGACAGCCATGGCTGGCACCTCATCCACGAAACCCTTGACCCCTCGACCAAACACGAAGACCAATGTGCGGAGGCCCAGCTCCCAAACCGCGAAAAAGGCATTTAATGCAAAGACTTCAGGGAAGCCGAACGGAAGCATATTAAACTTCTTCAAAAAGGTTGAGGCCGAGGACGATGGAGGCCTCTTTTTGTCTGGGAGCAGGTATGAGGTTTCCCCGACAAAGAAGCCTTTACCCGTACGGCCACCAACACCAGATGATCTTGGCGGTGCTGCCTATGACGATCTATACAGTGCCACAGATGGTATGGAGCGATACAACGAGTCGGGTCACCCAACAAAGAGGAGGAGAACCAGCAATGGCCGTACGGATGCACAGGCAAGAAGTATGAACACGGTAGTTTCTGAGGGCAAGCCGTTGGCTATAGGAGTTCCAACGGTACCCGTGAAGGCGGAAATATCGGAGGCCTGCACTCCCCCACCACCAGACGCAGACAACCCTCAGCCGAGGCGGATAGGTGCATTTCTCGACGACAGTGACTCAGACGATGGCGAAACTCCTGTTGGTATTGACGTGCGAAGTAAGTCAATCAAGGATGCAGCAATCAAGGCCGAGGTTGCTCTTAGCAGCGACGGGCTGCCAGGTATGAGCAAAACGGCGAAGCCGGAAGCAGAAGACCTGAATGATCTTTTCGAAGATGTCCCAGACATGCCCACGCATCATCTAACAGAAGGAGAACCTACAACCCCCCTCAGACGAGAAGATTCGAGCTACGGCGATTATGGTGCGTTTGAAGATATGGATGAGTACCCCGATATCGAAGACGAGTTTGCTGATGGCGAGGAGTTTATGGAGAGGAAGTGGATGGAAGAGCAGGAAAAGTTCGAAAACGCAGACGCAAGCGAAATAAACATCCCCTTTCCTAGTGATAGTTTCGGAATCCCTGATGAGACTTCTATCTCCAAATGCCCGATTTGCGATTCAGATCTCGGGGGAAACACTACAAATGAAATTACGAAACACGTCAATGCTTGTTTGGATGGCAATCCTGAACCACCACCTCGTGTTGAAGTATCTACTGTGACGAAGGTAAAGGCAGAGCACGGAAGCGACCGCTTTTCAAAGGCATCTATTGCAAGATCCGGACAACCAAATCCGTTCCAGCTGGATGTCCCTGACCCGTCGACCTCGTCAGCCTTCTCAAAACTAATGTCCTCCAAAGCGGAAGATGCGGCCTGGGAGAATGCTGCTGCCGCCGAGACCTCAGCGAAAGGCAAGCCCGCATACAAGCGCGTCTGTCCATTTTACAAGATTATGCCAGGCTTCTACATTTGTGTTGATGCCTTCCGATATGGGGCTGTTCAAGGGTGCAATGCATACTTTCTTAGTCATTTTCATAGCGACCACTATATCGGGCTGACAGCTTCGTGGTGTCACGGGCCAATCTATTGCAGCAAAGTCACCGGCAATTTAGTCAAGCAGCAGCTACGAGTCGACCCCAAATGGGTTGTAACTCTGGACTTTGAGGGTAAAGTCGAAGTGCCCAATACACATGGGGTCAGCGTAACGATGATCTCAGCCAACCACTGCCCTGGGAGCTCTTTGTTCCTCTTTGAGAAAGTGGTAGGGAAAGGTCCCAAGCCAAAGGTCCACAGGATTCTGCACTGTGGCGATTTCCGAGCATGCCCTGCCCACGTGGAACACCCTCAATTAATGCCTGACATTGTCGACTCGATTACTGGCAAGACGAGTCAGCAGAAGATTGATGTATGCTATCTCGACACTACATATCTCAACCCACGATATTCATTTCCGTCGCAAGATGATGTCATCCAGTCCTGCGCAGATATTTGCGTCAGTATGTCCAAAGGCAAAGGGGAACATGGCTGGGAAAGAACTGGGAAAGACCGTGCTGCGGGAGCAAGCATGGCAAGGTTTGTCGAGGCAGAGGTGAAATCCGAGGAAGCAGCGACCCAAGCGGATTCGAAGAAGCCGCGAGGTAGACTCCTCATCCTCTGCGGCACATACAGTATTGGGAAAGAGAACATTTGTCTGGGCATTGCACGCGCGCTGGACTGCAAGATCTGGGCGCCGCCACGGAAGCAAAAGATCTGCGTTGCGCTCGAGGACCCCGAGCTGACATCGCGGATGACGACGGATCCCCACGAGGCACAGATACACATGCAGTCGCTGATGGAGATCCGCGCCGAGACACTACAGGAGTACCTGGATGGGATGAGGCCGCACTTCTCGCGCATTGTGGGCTTCCGGCCGAGCGGGTGGAACTACCGTCCGCCGAATTCGCGGCTCGTTGACAGCCCATCTGTGGCGGCCGTTCTCACTGGCGAGAACTGGCGCAGCAGGTATACGATGGCAGATCTGAGCCCGCAGCGTGGCAGCACGCGTGAAGCGGCGTGTTTTGGCGTGCCATACTCGGAGCACAGCAGCTTTCGAGAGCTGACGATGTTCTGCTGCGCGCTCCGCATCGAGAAGGTTGTGCCGACGGTGAACGTTGGGAGCGCGGCCAGCCGCGCCAAGATGAAGATGTGGATTGATCGGTGGCTGACGGAGAGGAGGAAGAAAGGGGTCATCCGGTTTGGCGAGGGCAAGGACATGGTGAAGTGGTGAGGGAGCCGAATATCCGTGTGGTAATTTTATATAAAACGCTGGCGACACAGGACTATAATCAGAATCAGATGAGGGAGCCGAATATCCGTGTGGTTATTTTTGTATAAGACACTGGCGACAACGCCAGCACTCCATCAGGACCCTCATTCTCGCGGAACCGATATTACCCCGAGTCATAGTGGACGCGGCCTGGCCGAATTGTCAGATTTTTACTGTTGAGACAGGGGCTACGTCAAAAGTAATCCCCAAAAGAAGCGTTTTGGAGACATCTAGAAGGGAAAAATGCGAGCTATTGTCTGACAGTACAGTAGTGTAGTGGATATGCAGTTGATCTCCCCATCGTGCATAACGGGTACCACAGGGTAACACTGGGCCCCATCTGCATGGCGCGAGGAAAGAAGCCTTTGAGACAGGCTGGGCGTTGTTGTCGATGTCGATTTCCCCCTGGCGCCTGGGCAGGCCAATCAGGGGCTTGGCCTGGGGAACGTGGTAAAGGTGGTGGTGGGATGAGTGGCTTGGCGGGTCAGCGATGACATTAAAACAAGCAAAACCAAGAGACGGGAGGGATATTGTGGCGAGGCTTGTTTTTGATCGTCGCAATGGATGGGAGGAGCTACCAGGCTCGGCGGGTGCGAGCAAGCTTTGTGGCGCGGTTCGGGATGCTGGTTGGTGATGCAAGCGGGTGTGCTACGTAGATGAGGCCGGGACGGGGCGGGAGGGCTGAGAATTGGGGATGTGACGTAGATAGAGATAGGAGGAGGGAGAAGGGAAACTTGATATTCACAGTGGAATTGTAGCGTTGAGACATGCTCGCGGTGAATCCGATGTATGCTTGTCAACACGACGTTAAAATGAGACGCGTGAGCGCGCACGCACGTGGGTTAGGTGGCTGGGCAGGAGAGCGATGGTGACGCGCGAGACATGGTACAGGAGACGTCGCTCGAAGGGGACAGTTCCCGAGTCGGGCCCCAGGCTGACCCGCGATGGATGATTATTTGAATGACTTGTGGAGAGAAGTGGAGAGGATCTCGATGGTGTTGTTGGAAAGGGGAGAAGAGGCAGGAGGAGTAACAAACATTGGAAGGGTGTTCGTTGTCGTCACGACGGGAGGAGTCGTGCGTGAGGAGACGATGGATGATGGACTGGACAATCATGGAGGTGGGGTACGTATTACTAGAGAAGTTCGATACATCGATACCCCCGTCTCACACACTCGTGCGATATATGCCGAATCTCCCGCGTCTCCCGTTCTGCTCTCTCGTGTAAAGCAGCCAAAAGCATAATAGAACTCAGATATTGAAGCAACAGACGATGAACCCCCACTCACTCCAACATCAACCCCAAATCCCACTCGCACTCCAGATCTGTATCAAATTGTGGCTTCAACGCTAGCCACTAGCGTTTTGGATATTTCCTCGGCAGACCAGGTGTGCAATGGTGGGGAGACCCAGTTAGCGACGGGAGAAGCACCACGTTCTGAAATGATTGGCTGAGAGTCGTCGAAGCAACGACGACTCTCGAACGGCAGGCGCAGCTCAGCACGATTTCTGTCTGGTGCTCAACGGAGATCGCAAGAACTTCCAAGACACCGGACACGACCGCCACGTCTTGATTCTCTTGGCTCTGGGTGGGATATCCGAAGCTGGGCTGACAGGGGTGGAAGTTTGTCAGGTCTTGGTGGCCGTTGTATCCGGAGGCGGAGGCCGCGTTGATAGAGAACAGAGGGATTACGAGTTGGATGAGAATCGATGGGGGATAACGGACGTAGTTGGTATTGACAACCCAGCCATGTGGTTATATGCAGGATAAGCCAATGAGCATTAGAGATGGGGGAACATGTTCTGCTTCCGGCGCTGTGATTTGCTCGCGTGGCCATAGAGAGAGATGGGGGAGATATATGGGGAGAGGCGAAGGGGACACCGGCGCGGGAAAGGTGGGCGAAGTGGGCGAAGTGGGATTTTTAGAGCGATTGAGAGGGCCCGATTGCTACAATGCTGTGATAATGGGAAAGTATACAGACGAGGTAGAGCGAGCGTGTGCAAGTACCACGAAACTGACGGTGATGCTTGGGGGGGTGGTGGTGGTGGAAGAGGCGAAACGGGGGTCGGGGTACATGACTACACACAGTGCGCAGTATGGGATTGCCAAGTACCAATTTTCTTTTCCGACCGCCCCGACTTTTTCGACTCTCTTGCCCGCGTGCTCAAATGCCTCATTGAGGTGCGGTACCCCTTCCACCGTGCGACCAGCAAACGGGTACTTGTCTTGGCTGCGGTACAAGCACTTTGAGGTGTGGAGGTACAAAGGTACTTGCAACCGTAAGCGAGATGCGCTAGTAAAATGTTCCATCGCCGGAGCAAAGAATCTCTGCACCCCGACCGCCATTGAACCCATTTAACCCCCATCTAAGCAGGAGCAGCCCACTTACATTGGACTCACTTCGTACCACTAGAGTAGCTCGGTGACCATTTCTTACTCGTACTACGCTGCGAATACACTCGCACTCGCACTACTATTCCGACCATATTCGCGCTGTACCCGTTTTGTCCATTAAAGGCGACCCCGAAAAGAAAAGAAACCCTCCCACTCCCACACATGCCCACTATGCCACTAAATCCTCTCCTCTCCGCCACTCACACTGCCAGAGCGTCAGTCGTGCACCTCACCTCTTCCCCCCCGCTCCAGGGCCCATCCCAACACCCAGCCCGTCTCCTCCGCCCCTCCCAGTCCTCTGCCATCATCATATAATACTCTATCCCCCCCCCATCTCTGTATCACCGTCCTCCTCTCTTCTCCCTCCCTCCCCATCCTCACCACCCCCGGCCCTCTCTCATCTCGCCGCCTTTCTCAGCGCAGAGCAGAGCCAGACATCAACCATGTCTAACGACGGCGGCCTTTACCACCCCCGCGTCCACGACCCAACCGCGGGCACCATCCCGGTCCCTCATGGCCCAGAGACCGGCACCGATCATGCCACGCTCCCATACGACCGCAATGCCGCTAATGAGAAGGCCATCTTCGACTACCTCATCAAGCCGGATGACAGCTACAACTCGGACGGTGTGTACTGGGCGGATCTGCCGTGGCTGAAGCGTGCCAAGTTCGTCAGCGCCGTCGATGCGGCCGAGGCGAAGAAGGAGCTCGGTGCGATTGGCACGATGATGAAGGCCGATCCATTAAGTCCAATTGGCTGGTATTTCCGCAACGCGGTGCTGCCAGGTGCTGGTCTTGGTCTGGAGGGGTATGTTGCGATCTGCCATTTGACTGACTGCGCCTTTTTGCTGACGAAAGACTAGTTACGTGCTCTTCTCCATTGGCAACTTGGCCCCGCTGTTCGAGGCGGCCTGGGGTTCGTGCTGGAAGAAGTATCAGGTCTGCAGCGCCAACTGGATTGCCGCTGTTACGTACATGGAGATTCTCGGTATCATTGTTGGCCAGATTCTCGTTGGTGTATTGGGTGATTGGTGAGTTTTTTATTATTTTAAATCGCTGTTAATAGACAACACTAACACGCACAGGTTCGGGCGCAGATGGGGTCTCATTCAGGACGCGCTGATCATGTTTGGCGGTCTGCTCATGCTCACTGCTGATTCTCGGTATCATTGTTGGCCAGATTCTCGTTGGTGTATTGGGTGATTGGTGAGTTCTTTTTAAAAAATCGCTGTTAATAGACAACACTAACACTCACAGGTTCGGGCGCAGATGGGGTCTTATTCAGGATGCGCTGATCATGTTTGGCGGGCTGCTAATGCTCACTGCCTCGTGGGGTCTCGACCTCCAGGGCTGGGTCATCTGCTACGCCATCTCCCTCTTCTTCTACGGTATTGGTGTTGGTGGTGAGTACCCGATGACGGCCACCGCTGCCATGGAGAATGCCACCGGAGCCGGCAGGGTGTCCACCAAGGAGGATCGTCTCCACCGTGGTCGCAAGGTCACCATGGCCTTCCTCATGCAGGGCTGGGGTCAATTCTGGAACCAGGTCGTCCTCATCATCCTCATGCTCATCTTCAACCACAGCGGCAACCCGCCGTACTCGGTCGCCATGGCGCAGTGGACCTTCCGCGTCTCCTTTGCTCTCCCCGCCCTCGGCACCGCGTGGCTCGTGTACTACCGTACCTACAAGATGCCGCTCGCCAGCAAGCAGCTGAACATGGCCAAGAAGAAGATCAACGTAACTGGTTACGACACCAAGTCGCTCGGCCTGACCTTTACCCACTTTGGTGGCCGCCTGCTCGCCACTACAGGCACGTGGTTCTGCAACGATGTCTTCTTCTACGGCAACAAGCTGTTCCAATCGCAGTTCATCAAGGTCCTCTCCCCTGATGGCGCCACCATCATGACCGGCTGGACATGGAACTTGATCAACGTCGTCGTCTCCCTCGCCGGATACTACTGCGCCTGCTTCCTCATCGACAACAAGCTGTTCGGCCGCAAGAACATGATGCAGCTCGGCTTCCTCATGGACTTCATCCTGTTTGTCGTCCCCGCCTTCCACTACAAGTACTACACCTCGATCCAGGGTGTCACCGCCTTCCAGGCCATGTACTTTTTGTCATCCTTCTTCAACCAGTTCGGTCCCAACTCGGTCACCTTCCTCATCGCCGCCGAGGTCTTCCCCACGCCCGTCCGCGCGACCGCGCACGGTCTCTCCGCTGCCATTGGCAAGCTCGGTGCTCTCCTCGCCTCCGTCCTGTACAACTACATCGACACGCAGATGAAGTTTTACGTCGTGCCATGGTTCGGCCTGGCCGGCATGCTGCTCACCCTCCTCTTCCTCCCAGACACCACCGGCCTCGACCTCAAGGAGCAGGAGCGCCGCTGGAAGTACATCCGCAGCGGACGCGAGTCCGAGTACCACGGTGTCGCCGTGCACCCCAAGCATCTCTCGCTATGGGAGCGCCTGCGTGGCGCTGGCAAGTACTACGATCCAGAGCTCGACTATGCCTCAAAGATTGAGGACATGCGCGAGGACTGGAGTGAGAAGCAGGAGGCGCGTCGCCAGGCCGAGGTGCAGGGCGGCGTCTTCGATACCGAGGACGATTACAGCGAGCACATCCACAACCACTTCGTCGCGACCACACCACAGGCGGAATCGGATAAGATTGCGCCATCATCGTCGGCATCGGATGAGGGTGTGTTGAGGGAGGCTGGCGAGAAGAGGGAGTAGATTGGCATTGGCGCATTTTGTTTTGGATACCTTTTGGATTATTGGCGCGCGCATTTTTTTCAGCGCGGGAGCGAGCGTTAGAGAGCGCTATGCATAGTAGCAACTAGGATATATCAATACCACTTATTTCACTTTGCGTTACGTTTTCGACTGGAAACTGTTTACTATAACAACGCGTGCCCTCATCTCCCTATTCCATTTAATGCTTTACTATTATAATCGCTTATCACTATCGCCGTCGACTACCCTTTACTATTGCTGTTGATTTTCTACTACTATTGCTCTCCGTCGCTGCTATGGAGTATTAGATAGCCTTATAGTATCTAAGCTAAACGTTCTCGGAAACCGCTACATCGAGCTACATACTAGATAGAAATCATAAGAAATATTTAATTTCTGTTATGTTACAGGATACAATACGAAATGTTGTCGTACCCTACATAGCAACACTCTTAGAAATTCCATTATAAGAATAATTCCGCCCTTCCCTCTTGCTAAGCTAGCGATTTTCCTTTAAAAACTAATGCAAGTATCTGGCTTTTCTAGCTTTAAAGCTTGTTGCTAGCCTTCTGAGTTCCATATCCCCGATTTGCCGGGTGACAGGATCCCCTTCGGATCTAACATGTCTTTGAGGGACATCATTAGCTTTCTCTGGGCACTGTTGTTAAAACTATGGTGACTCGCAACATTGTCCACGAAACTGACGTGGGTGCGATACTCTGAGAAGTGGACATCATTAGCTTTCTCTGGGCACTGTTGTTAAAACTATGGTGACTCGCAACATTGACAATGTTGCGAGTCACCATAGTTTTAACACTGACGTGGGTGCGATACTCTGAGAAGCCGCGTTTGGTCGTCTGGTCCGTCAGTCGCCTAAGAAGAGTATTCATCTCCTTCTGCTCCGAGCCTGTGAACATTACGAGATTAATGGCGATCACGTATCTAGCAAAAAGATGGAAATCGGCGAGGAAATTGAACCCGGCTTCTGTGGTCGTCTGCTTGGCCTCGAGGTACCACTCATACAGCTCACGACCTGAAGGAGGGATGATGGGAGCAAAGGCGACGTGACCACCCCCTGGCTCCTTCACATTTAGGAAGGCCAAGGAGGCGAGAGTAGGACGACCGGTTTGAGGAAGGACTTCGGGCGCCTCACTAATGACTGTGGCTTTAAGGCTTTCTCCAGGTGGGCCGGAGAAAAGCTGCGACGACACCTTGACTCCTGGAACTTTTTCGAACGCTCGCTTCACAGACTGGAGCTGCGCTTGAACGACTTCAAGAGTACCATATAGAGAAATAAGAGCGGTCCAGTAAGCCCAATCCTTGTGAGCGCGTATGTCGTCTAATATCTCTGTAGGGATACTGCATTTCCCGAGATATGGGGTTATTTTCGCAGCTATATCTGGATCTCTGCTGTTTGCAAGGACTTGCGCAACGATGTTCGCAAACCCTGGCGAGTTTGCGATAATGCGGCGACGAAGCAAGTCGGAAAGTATTCCGGTTAAAGGAACGAGGTCTTCCTCCTTTGGAACACTTATTTCGCACTTGATGTAGGCTTTAGGTGCTGGAGTAATATGTACGCCGATCTGTGTCACTACACCTAAAGTCGACATTAGCATTTGTCAGTTGTTCTTGTATAGAAGGGAGGGGTTAATACGCGTAACACGCTATATATACTGTAACGGTCGCACGCCGGCACCCCGTTACACCTAAAGTCGACATTAGCATTTGTCAGTTGTTCTTATATAGAAGGGGGGGGGTTTTTTCTTAGAGATAAACGTAAATTACCTAAGTTGGACTGAAAAAATAGCCCATCAATACTAGGTCCGAACCCTTTGTTAATGGAGTTAGTATCTCTAGTGCAGCTATCAACTCAAAAAGAATGGGTTCGGGAGTAATTTACCCTTTAAATAGAGGAAACAGGGTGCTACCCTCTATGGCTCCCATACCGGTTCTCACGAGCCCACCGTTCGGCAGGACAACCTCCATTCCACACTGTGTCTGTGAATGCTCTCCCTCAGGCGTATATCCAAAACCACGTTCGAGGGTATTTCCCAACACCGAACCCCATCCGAGTGAAGGGCACGACGGCTACAACTGTAAGCCTCTTTGGTTGATGGCCTCATAGAGATCGAAAAATGTCACGCTAGGCTCGACGATGGCATACGCATATTCTTCATTGATCTCGATGATTTTCTTCATGCGCTGAAGATCTAAGACGATGAGAAAGCATAAATAAAAAGACAAAAAACATACAACAGTGGGTATTCGCTAGTGGTCACCCACCCAACTACTAATCCACCTAGTGGATGAGTCTCGCCGCCCTTACCCTTATTTTGTGATCGCGGCTATCTCGACCACCTCGACCAACCAAAAGTGAGTCCATTTTTGACAACGCGTTTCACCGCCCTGCACTCATCACTACTGCATTCCGTCACTTAAGCCAGAAACGTAAAGGCACGGGATCCCAGGAAAGTCGCCTGTCATCCGCAAAAGTGCGTACGATGACGTCAACACGAGCTGCACTAGCCATGAGCTCATTCGCGTTTCTTAATGCATCTTAATTCCGGAGAACCGGAGAATCAGAGCATTTTAACTGAATCATTCCACTGCCTAAGCGATCCGGATATCACTGTCACTCTTCTCTGTACAGCCCACAAGCTATAGGGAATTTCTTCGACACTTGAAGTGGCAACAATGGAGAACAAACCCAGTGGCTGGTTACCAACCTGCTTAGAGAGGACTTCGTCGCAAGAGCATAACGCAGTGTATCGACCTAATGGCTAGGCAGGACCTATACAACCAACGTGGTTCCTATTCAGATCATTCCGATTTGATCTCAAGCGCGCCTCACCCTAGCTATGCTTCGGACAACGCTTGGATGCATACACCGAGCGATAGCCATGGCCCTAACGCCGCCTTGAGAGGACCGACTCCACCCGACGTTTTTACGAAGCTCTCGGCTGCAATCCCCGACTTGCGCCCTCTTGACTCTAGAGCTCGGGCAGCAACAAGAGCAGAGCAAAAGATGACCTTTCTAGGCGGCTGCCGATTGTATCCTAAGGCTATGGCGTGGTCGATGGCTATATCCTCTACGATCATTATGGAAGGGTTCGACACCCTTCTAATATTTAGTTTCTTTTCCCATCCTACTTTCAGACGAGCTTATGGTGTGCCTACTAGCAATGGCAACTATGAGATTCCTACCCGCTGGCAATTTGCCCTTCCTACGGCGGCGGAGGCAGGAGAGATTGTGGGATTGCTTCTTAGTGGCGTAGTGGCCGATCGCATTGGGTATCGTTTTACTCTAGCGGTGTATGGACACAGGGCATCCACTCCGAGTCTAGGCATATGGTAGTGCGAATCGGTATATTGTGGATGCAGTCCTATAGGTCTACTACGAAGGATACAAAAAAGATGACGGGGGGAGCTACGCTCCTATAGCCCCTTAAGTATCCGAAGCGGCTCCGCCCGCAGCTAACCCGCCTTAGTATTCTACCCCTGTCCCGTGACACGTTCCGGGTTGGCTCCGTCCTAGCACCGTGACTCAATCCTTACCTGCAGATTCCGTGATGGCCCCGTATTGTAGTCGTGGTGAGGAGGCATCCTTACAAGCGGCAGCCTTAATATTCCTCTTTCTCAGCGTCTTCTTATCATTTTTCGCCGTAAGTTTGGAGTTGTTGTTGGCGGGGCAGCTCTTGTGCGGTATCCCATGGGGTGTCTTTCAGACACTGTCCATCAACTACGCTGGTAAGTGAAGTGGTTTCGAAGGTCTGGATCGCACATGTTAATGGCTGTGGTAGCTGAAGTGATGCCAGTAACGCTCCGTGGATACCTTCTTGCTAACATTAATTTATGCTGGGTATGGGGCCAACTCCTCGCAACTGGCATAGTCAAGGCGTTAGTCAATAACAGCTCCCAATGGTCATATCGCCTTCCATTTGCTTTGCAATGGGTGATCGGCGTACCCGTTTTCATCGCTGTGCTTCTAGCACCCGAATCGCCGTGGTGGTTGATCCGGGACAACCGTTTGGAAGCAGCCAAAAGTTCGTTGCTGCGGCTGACAACAAAGTGGACAGTCAATGTCAATGAAACGGCCGCTGTTATGACCTATACCAACGAAGTTGAAAAGTACTTGAATGATAAACCCAGCATCGCGTACCTGGACTGCTTTAAGCGTTCCGATCTCCGACGAACCGAAATTGCCTGCGTGGTGTGGGTTACACAGCAAGTTTGTGGTACCAGCCTGCTAGGCTGGGCGGCTTACTTTTACGAGCAGGCCGGACTTCAGACCAACGACGCTTTCAGTCTGTCAGTGGGAACCTATGGTCTGGCCGTTGTGGGCAATGTGGTTTCTTGGTTCCTACTGCGACGCGTCGGTCGGCGCAGACTTTACCTTGGCGGGCTCTTGACCATGCTTATTACTCTACTGGCTATAGGGGGTGTAGGGGTGGCTCCTACATCCCGAGGTCAATCGTGGACCCTTGGTTCTCTTCTTTTGGTCCTAACCTTTATCTATCATTTGACCATCGGGCCAGTATGCTTTGTTCTGGTTGCGGAGATTCCTTCCACTCGCCTTCGTGTCAAGACCGCCGTCCTGGCCCGTGTCGCGTACAATCTAGCCGGCATCCTCATTAATTGGATGACTCCAAGGATGTTGAGCCCGACTGCCTGGGACTGGAAGGGAAAGTCCGGTTTTTTCTTTGCCGGGACTACATTTTTGTGCTTTGTGTACTGTTACTGGAGGCTCCCGGAGACATTGGGCTTGAGCTATCTCGAGATTGATGTCCTGTTTGAGAGAAAAGCGAAAGTCAGCAAGTTCCGGGAGCTTCAGATTAATTTGGACAGCTTGGGCTATTTTAGCATGGACAGAGCAGAGCGAGACCAGTTACCCTTCCGAGGATATTGAGAAAGGTTTCTCCTTTGTAATAGTACATTATATTTTTGTTCAAATTTACCATTTTACGCATAGCAAAGGCAGTTGGATATTGAGCACAGACCTACCACGTGACACGACTCACCCTGAGCGCGTTAAGATTGCGTCTTTCAGCCTACAGTGCGGCGCGAAAAGTATTTATACAGTCTATGCACAAATAGGTGCACAAACCGCTTTATTTGCCGCAATTAGTGGACAGGCCCGTACGAGTACTGTTGGCGGTGTACTGTAGGCGTTCTGGTTCCCTCAATTTATATGATGGTTCGTTCCGTTATGTACTGTAAATAACCAATACAATTTTTAACTCTGAAGAGTAATCTTTATAACATAAACATTCGGACCCTCATAAAAAAAGTATTCCAACCACTAATGTAGCTACAACCGCTAGCCCCAAGCCTGGACGACGGGTATTACCGAGTGAACCGTCACCTGAATCCCCCGATTCGCTGCTGGACTCACTATCGTCACTAGAACCCTGACCTGAAGAGCCTGTATCCCCTGATGTGGAAGTTCTATTGCTGCTGCTTCCAGAAGATGTTACGCTGGAGTCTCCAGCGTGACTGTGTGCGTTCCGCGCTTGATTTGCATATTTCCATTCCACCTTATCCCCTGTATTAATATCATCGAATCCAGCCTCGCAAGCATCCATATCGGTCTGCCCCTCAAAGTACGTGTCTAGACACTTGACTTGCTTCTCATTCAACTTCGCATCACACGGTTGCGGTTCTCCCTGCCGCTGGATGAGAGACGGACACGGGTCCGAAGCCATTCTAGCCGTGATATTGCCTAGATAATCAGGACATTCTGTGAATGATAAATCGGAGCCACTTCTGTCATCTACAACAGTGAAGTAAAGTGTTCCCGCTACTACGTTGCCAGTCCGAATAAGTGTAGAGTTGCCCCAATCGTCGCAGGTGGTTGTGGTATAGTCCCACGAGAGAGTATAAGAGCCTGCGTCCAGGTTGTCGCCCCAGTATGCCGAATCGACCAGGAGCGCAGTGGTGCTGGTGGTATAATTAAACTTATTGCTGTAGTTATCATCGTCGAAGCTGTTAGACACGAAGAAGTAGGCGTCATCACTATTTAGTGTCCAGTCTAATCTGTATCCAAAGAAGACCGCTGTAGAGGCGTTCTGGAGGGCGAAAACAATGGGTGGGGTGGTCATGTTGTTGTACGTTGTGTTGCGTGGGAACAAGACATCTACCTCGATTCCCACCGGGTTGGACAAGTCTGCCGATGCAGCTATAGCGGCTCGCAGCCAGAAGCATGACAAAATTATTGAGGTGGTGACTGCCATTGTTGTCTCATATATCTGTCAGATAATAGTAGAATAGGTTGAATAGTAGTGTAGTATTGCCGAGACAGCATCTCGAGGTCGAGGGGTTGCTTCGCCTCACTTACCCTAGTCACCCTACCTTGCCGGAATACCACGTAATCTAAATACGGTTGCCACGCAGCCTAGCGACTGTACAGACCGCTGTTACGAAGGAACGAGAAGGCTGGCCAACTACAGGACAGGAAGGGAGGAGGTTGCATGAGACCGACCCTAGTACCTGGAGGGGCAGCGGAGAATAGTAGTTCCGGAGGTATCATGTAATGGACTCGCTAGATTATAAGAAGAGTCCTAGGAGTCTAGGACTCGAAGGACTTAAGTGAGTTCTATAGAGTCTATTAGGCACAACGCTACTATATAAGTAGATAGTTAGTTCTTAGATAGGAGCTTTGTACTTAACTTAATATAGTATTTGTTATATACTAGTAATGTGTTTTACAAAAGCCTTTGTAATTAATCCCCTACCTCCTCTGTTAAGTAAACCTTACGTAACGAAACCTCTATAAGTCTTATAGTTTAAGACCTAGCGTTATAGTTTACTTAATAGAGGAGGTAGGGGATTAATTACAAAGGCTTTTGTAAAACACATTACTAGTATATAACAAATACTATATTAAGTTAAGTACAAAGCTCCTATCTAAGAACTAACTATCTACTTATATAGTAGCGTTGTGCCTAATAGACTCTATAGAACTCACTTGAGTCTGTTAAGTCCTAAACTCCTAGGACTCTTCTTATAATCCTACAAGTCTATCACGTAATACCTCTAGAACTACTATTCTCTGCTGCCCCTCTAGGTACTAGGGTCAGTCTTATACAACCTCCTCCCCTCCTATCCTGTAGTTGGCTAGCCTTCTTGTTCCTTTGTAACACTCGCTCCCCCTTCCCTAGGCATTCGTCCTGAATTTTATAAGTACGTTTGTGTCCCTAGACCTTGCTGTTCCTTAGCGAGTCCCTTAACATACAACATGCCTACTAACACTACCTACAAGCTTTAGAAACGTAACGATCTCGTACATCGAATTAAGAGCCATAGATACGAACTGCCTAAGATGGATTCTTGCTCTAACTGTATAAGGCGTAATGTAACTTGCGTTTCGTCTCTAAATGACTCTCGAAGGTGTGCTAAGTGTGTCTAGCGTAATCTCAAAGAAAAATGCAACTACATAGGTCCTAAGTATCCTAACTAGGTAAAGCTTGAATAGGAGGAGGATCGCCTAGATTGTGAGGAGGAAGAAACCCTTTCGAAGTTACTCCAACTTAGGAAGCAAAAGCGCCTTATCCGAACCTGTAGAAAAGACATGCTCCGTTAAGGTTTGAAAACCCTCGATGAGCTTAATGCTGCTAAAGTAGCTAAACGTGCAGTAGCTAAGGAACTTAAGGCGGCGGCTAGGCATTAGAAAGCTAGTGAAGCTTCTACATCTACTGCAGCAACCTCTTCTTCTTCCTCTAATGTCCTAGCCCTGTCCCCTGCAGCCTAGGACTAGTGGCTAGCGGATAGCAGCGTCGATATTCCTCTAGCAGTTCTCTGCTAATGTTCTAGGTTAGTTCCTACGAATTATCTGTAGGTTCATAACCTTCCCATTTTATTAAAAACTCTTCTCAGCGTCCTACTAACCTTCTGTCTAGGATCGCCTCAACCTAGTATTCGTTTATCTCATTCTTAGGTTAGATGTCTATGTTAGTAGCAATTGGAGTGTCTCCTCTTGCTAGTTCTAATAACGAGACATAAAACACTAGGTAGAGTCTAGAGTTCTTAGGTAGCTACAGTCTATAGTTAACTAAGCTAACTTTCTTTAATATCCTAAATGGTCCCAATTTCTTAAAGTCCAGCTTTGTGCTTAGTTGTTGTGTTTTAATATGTTTCTAGAGTAGGTATACTTTATCCCCCTCCTTAAAGCTAGGTTCTATACTACGCTTCTTGTTTGCGTACATAGCGGATCGTTCATTTAAGAATTAGATATCTGTTGCGAGTTGTTTGTAGAATGATTTAAGTTGTTCTACTACGATTAGAGCTTGTTCTGCTTATGATTCGTCTAGTCTTAGTTGCCTATATGCCTCTAGCTAGTAGCTGTAATTAGCAAAGAACAGTGAGACTTTCGTTGCTTCTACCATTGCGCTGTTATAAGCGAACTATGCAATGGGTAAAATCTAAACCTAATTATCCTGCTAATGGTTAACATAACTTCGCAGGTATTGTTTAAGAGTTTGATTTAATCTTTCTGTTTAACCATCTGTCTAGGGATAGAAAGCTGTTAACAGCTTATGATTTGTTCCTAGCAGCGCCATTAATGATTTCTAGAATTTCAAAGTGAAGAGCTTGTCTCTGTCTAAGATGATTTCTTCTAGCATTCTATAATCAGCTAATATAACTCTAAGGAAGGTGTAGGCAAGTGCCTTAGCGTCACTAGCTTCTAAGTATAGTACAAACTTACTATATTTTGTAAGTCTTTCTGTAATAACTAGGATAGAATCGTATTCTATTCCTGTTAACAGGTCCTTAGATAGTAGTAGCTTAACGATAAAGTCCAAAGCTATTAACTTCCACGCTCCTTTTAGTACTAGGGTCGACTTAAGCAGTCTATATAGCAAGTGCCTATTGGATTTTAACTTGCTACAAATGTCGCACTCTCTTACTACTGTTTCTATCTGCTTCCTTAAACCTAGGAAGTAGTAGTGTCTAGCAATTTGTTCAAAGGTTTGTATTACTCCCTAATAACTGTGTGCTAGCAACGAGTGTTGTTCTTGCACTAGCAGGCGTCTCATTTAACTTAGGACATACACTAATCCTTTGTATCGAATTAATCCTTGTTTATCAATGGCGAAGTTGCCGTCGACCTTGTTTAAGACTTGTTTTGCACATTCATCTATTGCATAAGCTTTCTTAAGTCTTCTCTTAAGCTCTATATCCTTAACGATCGATATCGTCGCTAGCAGCTTGTTGTATTGTATGCCTATGTCTGTTTCCTTTAATATTGCTCTAGGTCTTTCTTGCTTAGGGCTAACGTAGTTAGTCCTTTAGCTAAGAGCATCTGCTCTTGCGTTCTTAGAGCCCTTGCGATAAGCTATTGTGAAGTTGTAGGCTGTAAGTGTCTCTACCTAGCGAACTTGTCTTTAGTTCAAAACCTTAGTTGTAGTAAAGTATATAAGGTTCTTGTGATCTGTCTATACCTATATAGGGTAGGTAGATCCCTTAAGATATACTCGCTACTGCTTAAAAGCAACGACAATAGCTAGTAGCTCCTTGTTGTAGATGTTATAGTTAAGTTCTGTAGGTAACAGTTTCCTAGAGTAGTACGCGATTAGTTTGAACTTATTTTTCTTGTCTAGTTAGTTTAAACATACTCTAATTGCAAAGTTAGAAGAGTCCGTTTTGAGGATGATCTTCTTTGTAGGGTCGAATGTAGCAAGGATAGGTGCCTCTGTAAACTTTGACTTAAGTTCCTAGAAGGCAGCCTCTGCTTTAGCTATCCATTTAAACGCAAGGTCTTTCCTAGTAAGCTCTATAAGTGGCTAAGCTACCTTAGAATATCCTGTAATAAACCGATGGTAGAAGTTGGCAAAGCCTAGGAAGGCTTGCACTTCCTTAACTACAGTTAGTGTTAGCTATTCTAACACTGCTGTAACCTTTGCTTAGTCCATTTTAATGCCATGCGTTCTAATGATGTAGCCTAAGAATTCGACTTAGCTTTTATAGAACTTGCACTTCTCTAGCTTTAACAGTAGGTTGTACTCCTTTAGCTTTTCTAGGACGAGTTTAACATGTTTTACATGCTCATCTTTATCTACTAAGTACACTAATATATTGTCTAGGTAAACGATGGTGAATATGTCTAGGTATTTGTATAAAGCATTATTCATTAAGTGTTGCATAGATATAGGGGCGTTAGTTAGCCTAAAGGGCATAACCTAATATTCGAATAGACTATAGCGGGTGCAGAATGCTGTTTTCTACTCCTTGCCCTTAGCTATCTAGATTAGATTATATGTGCTACATAGATCTAGCTTAGTAAAGACCTTAGCTCCTTAGAACCTATTGTGTAGTTCGTTAATCAACAGTAAGGCGTATCGATCCTTTATTGTTATGTTGTTCAATCCTCAATAGTCTACACATAGTCGTTTACTTCTATCCTTCTTAGGGACCTATAGCAACAGGCTTCCTACTAGTAACTTAGATGGTCTAATAAACCCCTTCTTAAGATTATCATCGATATATTCCTTTAGAAGTTTTAGCTCGTCTGCTAACATCTAGTATATTAGTCCGAACGGTAGACTTTCTCCTTCCTTTAAAGGTATCATATAATCCTATAGTTAGTGCTTAGGAAGCGCCTCGTTCTTAGGGCCTTCCTAGAATAGTTGCTTGTATTCCTTGTACTCTACTAGTATACTCGTTAGTAAGGATGCCTAGGCTAGGTCATTGGGCTTAGTAGAGGTCGCATATACCTTGCGTTAGCCCTAGGAGGGTCCCTCCTATTGCAGCGTGTCCATTTGTTGTTTACACGCGCATTTGCTTATTACAACCTCCTTGTTTCGCTAGTTAATCTAGGGGTTGTGTTTCCTAAGCTAAGGTATACTAAGGATGCATGCATAACTGTTTATATGTACAATATCGAATTGTATCGTTTCCTTGTGTCCTTGCAGCATAATTATTTCTAATGGGACTGTTTTGTAGGTTACCATTCCTCTATTAGTTAAGATAGGCGTTCTATCTACAACCTTTAATAGACATAGATTAGCCTTCAATCTTGTTTTAAAGCCTTAAGTGTCTGCTACTTTCTTTGTTATAAAGTTGCCTATTGCTCTAGAGTCTATCATTATCTAGAGGTGTTGCTTTTGTACTTTAGCAACTATATATAAATGCATGCTGCCTTGCGTAGCGTATAACTGTTTTGTACTAGGCCTCTTCTTGTCGCTCGCTAGTGGCCTACTGTCAAGGACTCCTAGTTTAAAGACTTGTCTAAGGATGGGTAGTATTTATCTGCATCTAATGGTAGTCCTAGGGGAGACTGTCTCCCTGTCTCTACTGCTTCGTTTAGCAGGTGCAGGTAATTTTCGTATACCTACTCCTTCTTAATAGGCAAGTCTCCTTTAGACTAGCTTTGCCTAAGGGCGTGAACTTAGTCTGCATCTTAAAAGTGTACTCTAGGTAAGGATTGGGGGAACACCTAATACTAGTGTTTCTTCCTCTAGTAGAGCTTGCAATCATCTTTGCTACAATACTCCTAGTAGACATACGCGTGCTAGGGATGATCAGTCTCTGTTACGTCTAACGTTAATAGTTCCCGTTGTCCTTTTACCTATGTGCTGTCTTCCCTTAGAGGCGTAGGGAATATGTCTAGTTACTCTATAGCTCTCTGCTCCAATTGCGTGATAGGTCTTACATTTTCCCGTTGGATTATATTTCTAGCTTTCTCGTTGTATTCTTTTAAGGCTTTTTAGCAGTCCTTGTAGTAAAGTTCGACGCTCTCTAGGTTCTTTAGTGTAGCTATATGCACAACATCCTTATCTAGCTTCATTGCTTATTGAACTAGAAAGGTTTCTATTTCTGCTATCGTGCTAAGCTGTCTATGCTCGTTAGTTAGTATGTTGTAGTATTTCTAGAGCTTGGCTTTGTAGTTGTCTACTAGGCATTCTAGCAGAAGTTTCTAGAGTAGGTGCTTATAGATGCCTTTAACAGTGGGGATTCTCCTCTGTCTATTAGGTCTGTTTCGCTTGTCCCTAATTTTCTCGTAGGCGTGTCTAGCTATGCGCCTTACTACGTCCTTACACTAAGGGCTTATTAGTTCCTTAGGTACAAGCTCGTCGAAGGTTTCTTATTCTAAGACAGTAAAGGATCCTACCTCCGATTCCTCGTCTAAGCTTTTGTTTTCTAGGGTGCTTTTGCCATTAATTCCCTAGTCTTGTTTGTTTACAAACATGGCGTTTAGCTGCATTGCTAGGGAGTTGAACCCCCTACGTCCTTGCTAAGTAGCATTAAGCTGTTTGCTAAACTTCCTACTACTGTTCCCCTTCTTTAGTTGTCTGCAGTCTTAGGCTATGTAGCTAGGCTTGTTGTAGTTAAAGCAAAGTCGTTCTTTGAACTGTCTGTCTTTCTTTAGGTCACAGGGTTTTCTAGTTTTAAACGTTGCGTTGAGTTCTATAGCATCTAACTATTAGTTGTTACAAGGGTAGTAGTCCCTCTTGCAACCTTCGTTCCTCTAGTACTCTCTAAAACTTGTATAGTTAGTTGTCTATCTTAACTGTGTGTTTAATTAGCGAGACTATATCCTTTAGTTGGTTTTCTATGTAAGCGAGTTCTATGTAGACATAGCTCTTTAGTCCTCGCTTATAGTGACTAAGCAGGGCGTTAGTATCCTAGTTAGTTTAGTTGCTATGTCTCTAGAATTCTGTAGCGTAGGTGAGAGTGCTGCTAGTCTGCTTTAGTGCGTACAGATAGTCTTTAGCAGTCTTCACCTTGTTAATGTCCTTAAACATCTAGCGGATTTCCTTCTTAAATCCTTTCTAAGATCTAAACATATTCTTTGTTGTAATTATAGCTCTATACGTTTCCTTATGCTAGAAGTAGTCCTTTAGGAAGGGCTCAACCTATTGCAAGGCCTCCCCTCTAAGGTAGAACAAAGTCTATAGAGCGTAGCTCTCGTTAGTAGGAAACTTGTCATCGTTGAAGTGCAAGTAGAGTTCGACCTAGAGTAGGAACACTTTAAGTTCCTTTCTATTGCTAGAGTAAGTGTTAGGCAACTTAACTCGCAAGGTTTCTCTAAGTTTAGAGATAAGAGGTAGTGCATTAGGCATGTCCTCGTTCTCCTTAATCTATAACGACAAAGGCGTAGGTGTCTTAGGTCTACTAATAACGCTTCCCTTTAGGCTAAGTATGTTCTTGTTAGATATAGTTACTTTGTATATAAGCTGGTACCTTGTAGAAGTAGTGCTTAAAGTGTAACGCTAGGTCTTAAACTATAAGACTTATAGAGGTTTTGTTACATAAGGTTTATGTTACAAAAGAACGAGAAGGCTAGCTAACTATAGGATAGGAGGGGAGGAGGTTGTATAAGACTGACCCTAGTACCTAGAGGGGTAGTAGAGAATAGTAGTTCTAGAGGTATTACATAATAGACTTGCTAGATTATAAGAAGAGTCCTAGAAGTCTAGGACTCAAAGGACTTAAGTAAGTTCTATAGAGTCTATTAGGCACAACGCTACTATATAAGTAAATAGTTAGTTCTTAGATAGGAGTTCTTAGATAGGAGCTTTATACTTTTTATACTTAACTTAATATAGTATTTGTTATATACTAGTAACGTGTTTTATAAAAGCCTTTGTAATTAATCCCCTACCTCCTCTGTTAAGTAAACCTTACGTAACGAAACCTCTATAAGTCTTATAGTTTAAGACCTAGCGTTACAACTACGCAACTGCTGCTGCTATAGCAACTGCCTACAGTCTGTTGCTATACAGCGTTTGTATTACACTATAAGTGTAATACAGCTGTGATATTAGTCTAGGTAGTAGAGTATAAGGCAATAGTCTAGTAGATAGATCTATAGTTTAAATAAAACAACGTTTTTAATAACCTACTATAGCTATTATACACTACATGTTGGCGATTTGGCAACTGTTTATAGCGGCATTTGCCCGCTGCTTTACGCAGCCTCTCCGCTCGGTTACCTACGCTAACTCTACGCTAGCATAAAATTTGGCTTGCTGCCTTAAGGACAACTACAATCACAATCGCGAAATTGGTTGCCCCCCGAAATGTAAGGGCCGATTTTCCAGGAAAAAATAACAAGGCAAAGTAGCCCACGCAACCTACTTCGTGACCTGCTGTGACAGAAAATGTATATAATCCTACATCATCCTCCCATCTCGCCCTAACACTCTTTACTCTCTTTACATGTCCTTAAATTACTCGCTCTGTCGTCGGCTCGGTGCTTTCAAACAACCTTGTGGTTTATTTCGCTCTACTGTCTTTACCTTTCACTCTTTCATCATCCACAACTATTCTACAGCCAACACAGCTAAAGAATTAGGTTGTTACAGGCGATATTACAGATCCAAAGGAATACACGCTTCTTGATTATCGAGAACAACGTCAAGTGCAATCTCCTAGCCTAAACACCATAGCTGTAGATCTTATACACTGCCACCTTCTGCAATATACACTCTCTTTATGGCCAATCTACCCCTGCAACTTCCACGACGCCACGCCTAACGTATAGGGCTTTACAATGGCCGAGATGGAGTTCCTTCTGCAGTGCCATCAAATGTAGAGGAACAACAGCGACTCTATGAACCGCGGATTAAAAAGAAAAACATGCATCGCCGCAAGCAATTAGCATCTCTACATGCTAGCAATGAGCTGCGCCTAGATTCTAGCTACAATTCCCAGTCTGAAAGTGAATCTAAACCCGTGTCCTACTAGCGAAAGATAGCAGATTTTAGTAAAGCAGGTGTCAACCTATCAAATCACAGTGACGATACAAAGATTATGATAGCGAGGGCAGAGAAGTTTTAGGGGCTGTAAGTCTTTACATTACTAGTTAGCTGTGCGCATGTAGACATCTTTAATAACCCTTGCTTAATAGGTTTTGGGCGAAGTTAAAGGCTAAGAAAGAAGTCGCTCCTAAGGATGAAGATCTCGATTTCGTACTTGGTGATAATCCATTAGAGGCCCTTGCTAAGGGTAAAGCACCCATTTTTAAGGCATACCTCTGCTAGCGATATAAAAACTCCCGCATAACGAAAGAATCCTCTATTATAACATACTGGAAGACTCTAAGCATGTTATATGCACAAGTAGCGCAGAAATATATGACTAACAACATTTTATTTAATATTCGTAACGCAAGTTGCCCCTCTTAGTACTAAGCTAGACAATACTAACTTTGAAACAGTAGATCCTACAATATCTCGAACTTGATACGTCTGAAAAGGAGAAGTACACGCTTTTTGTTAATGATCTATACAATCTACAACATAGCAACTAGGTAAATGATACAGAGTTATATCCCTATGAACGACTCTAGGTACAAGAATCGTTACTTATAGACTTTAGTGGCTGCACAAGCTCAAGGCCTAAAGCTCTTGTTAGGAAGCGTCCCCTGCTCTATTTAGATATTACGTTCCATCTCTTCCCTTCTACAGTTAACGGGAAACAGCCAATAATCGTCATGACTTTAAGCCTTAAGCATATTAAAAGGTCTAGAGGGAAATCTAAGAAGTAAGTGGTACCTATCTACAGGAGCTAAGCTGCGTTGCTAATTCAAACAGGAAGAAGTTTACATTCTATAAAGGGGAAGACCTATTATGTTGTGCAGTTAGCTTTATGCTAGCACTTGCTCTTGCCGATAACGCGTTTAAAAACGAATTCAAATCTTTAAGGGATATCTACAATCTAGTTGTCCCTCTAGACGCTAACTGCATAACACTTAAATGGGACGAAGAATAGGCAGAACAACCTATCTTCCGCAACGTTGAGGTCACTGCTAATAGAGTCCGTATTTCTAAGACCAAATCTTTCTAGTATGCGAAGTATCGATATTACTTTGTTTGCCTCGGTTAGGTGATGGGATATAAGAAGGTGCTTAAGCTCTATAGCCTGTAGCAAGGTTCTAGGAAGGAGCTAAATGGTATGATATTAATCCTTTTATCTTTATTCTTCTGCTGGTATTTGTTGTTCTATTCGCTAATATATGCTGTCATAGACGCACTAACCCCTAAAGAACGCAGACATATTATAGGCAATAGTAGGGATGTTTACAAGTAGTACTACATGCTAGACTTCGTCGACAAAGACTGCTAAGGCATCTATCTAGGCACACTACGACGAGACGATCTTATACAACGAGTTAGCTAGCTAGCTCGTCATAGGAGATGCCCTTCATGCCTTATAGATGAGCAGAAGCTTGAGATTAAAAATCATCTAGACATTGTCAAGGCAGCTGCTTTACGTAACACATATAGCCAAGAGATTAAGCTGAAGGGCTACACCACGATTAAGGCAGCTTACAGAACGAAGTTGTTCGAGCAACATAAAGAGGCGTAAGCTAATATAAACAATTTGAGACGCCAATTAAGCAATGCATTACTCAAGAAGACTATTAAAGAATTTCATATAAATGTCTACACTAAGGAGGTTAATTAACAAATGCAGGGTATCTTTCCTACTAATGCTCTCACTGGCCCTCTAAAGAAGTACGAACTTAAGGAGCAAGCTGCAATTGTCAAAATGCTAGGCATGTCACTTAATGATTTAGATGAGGACTAGGTTATTGAAGTGCGGATTGCTTTCGTTAATAACCTAGCACTGATCTGCAACAGACAAGAATGCCCTCGCAAGTATAAGGGGCTGAAATTAGAGAAGCAACAGCCGGAACATCTCTCTAATGTCTAGAAACTGTATAAAAACGAGACGATTGTGAGTGTTTAGCAGACTCAAGGACTAGCTTTAACATGTGATCTCTATAAGTAGGATAAGGAGGCTGGACTAGCAAAGAAGGACAAGGTCTTTGCACGCATTAACATCCTCTGCAAGCATCTAAGAACACAGCATTTTGATTTGATGGCTCTAGATGCAAAAATTCATTGCTGCTGCAACGGATGTAGTGAAGTATTAACTAGTCGAATTAGCTATTTAAATCACACACAACATTAACATGGTTTATATCTTTAATAGTTGAGACTCCAACTGTCTCTTAATTACAATTATATTGTAGAAATTTTGAGTTTGTTATATGATATTTCTAATCTGCGTGGCTATCTCTGATATGTTATTAGTAATGAAGTTTAGACTACTTGTTCACAAAGCTATGCATCAGCCTATGTCGACATAATCCTATCTATTAATATGTCATGTTTGCCGTTCAAGTTCATTCGCCTCCTTATACTGGCCTTGCGCCTTATATGTTGCCGTTAAGTTTTCTCCGGCTAATATAGTATCTAGATGTTTATCTCGCTGTAACGGAAGACAGTATAGGCTTAGAGAAAGAAATAACTTGGGCCAGACTCTCTAACGCCCTAGGAATTAATATGGGATAATATCTCTGCTATCTCGAGCATTAACAGTTTACACTTCGCTTCAGTGTGCAGCTCGTCTTTCAGCTCTACTCAGATCATGCAGCTATTCGACAAACTCTTTGGGCTTAAATCAGTCTGCCTTGCTTAGCAGAAATAGAGCGCACGGCGAGCCCCGAGCGTAGCTTAGGCTCTGCATTACCAACTAACGTACCTAAGATTAAGGGGGTTATGCAGCTCTCAGCCTCTCTAGCTGTAGATGCAGCTGTTGAATACTCATAAGCGCAAGAAACAGCTAAGCTAAGGGCTTCTGCAGCTCATCAGTCTAATTTTACCCCTGAAATACCATTAGCTCGAGCTCTAGAGAAATGCACTGCCTCAAAGAGAGACAAGATCATGTGATAATTTATCAGCAACTTAGCTTGTTATAGTGAAATCTCTTGGAGAATTTTCAAGCGCGGAGGAAGGGGCGATAAGACTTTATAGCTTAGTTTGATTAAGCAAAGTTGAGCAAAAGTATATATAATATCTTCAACACACACCATATCTAGGAAACATATTGCTAGTACTACGAAGTATTTTTAGTCAAGGATATTTTATAGTTGTTCTATTGCTGTATATGTTCCAGCCCAACCGTCAGATCGGCCAGCTCGCGAGCTAGCCAGCCCATTCGCGAGCTAGCCGGCCCAACCGTTAGATTTCCAGCTCGCGAATGGGCCGGCCCGCTCGCGAGCTGGCCGGCCCAATCGCGAGCAATTAATTAGAAGTAAGAGTATTCAATTAATCTATATAGCTACGTTTCCTATAGTGTCTGCCTGTGTTCGTTTCCGAGGCCTTTCAACTAAAGCTATTTCCGTACGAGTAGTAAGACCTGATAAATTACCACAGTTATGGTCATCGTTATAGCATTGTATACTACACTCCTTAGCTTCCTTATAACACCTACACCTCTTTGTACTACACTGCCCTTTGCACTGACAGGATATTCCAACCCGAGCACTTGTAGAAGCCTCCCTAGCTGCAAGCCCTAGGCTTACTTCCTTAGTAGATGTCGGAATTACTATATCACTCCATAGAGCTTGCTCTACAGCTCCGAGTGATTTGGTAGGAATAAGGCGTTGTATAATACCTGAAGTTGTAAGAATCCGATACCTATGAGGGTAGGGCTCTTCTAGAATTCGTGCAAATAGCCTCTTATTATCAGTTGAGGTTCTATCCTCTCGTGGCACCTTAATAGAGACTATTGCTCCTATATTAAAGTGCTGAATATCATGCTTCTTTGTATATTTGCGTGCCATAGAAATCCTTGCTCGTTGAGTGGCTGCAATTGCTCTCTCAATTACAGGATCAGGTGCCGCCTAAAGCTCAGTTCTAGGTTGAGCTAGAACTCGGGCCCGGGTCCCACGCCGGAGCTCTTGCCCTAAGCTAGAGCTAGAGCCAGAGCTAGAGCTAGGCTCGGAATTGAGTTCCGAGCCAGAGAACTCAATTCTAGGCTCTGGCGCTCGAGCCTGAAGCCTTGAGCTCGAGAGCTCAGAACAGAACTCAGGCTCACTGGAGCTGAGCTAGTACTCGAGCCTGGGCTCGAGTAGGAGCTAGACGACAGAGCTCAGAATTGAGCTCTGGCTCTCGCTCAGAACCCGAGCTGGGTTCAGAATTGAATTCTGAGCCTAGGAATTCAATTCCGAGCTCTGGTGCCTGCCGGAGCTGGGTTCTAGCTCTAGCTCTGGCTCGAGTTCTGGTTCGAGCTCTGGTTCTGAGCGAGAGCTTCGAATTGAGCTCTCGCTCTGGCTCTCGCTCAGAGCTAGAGCTGAGCTCCGAGCTGAGCTCCGAGCTGAGCTCCGAATTGAGCTCCGAATTGAGCTCTGGCTCTCTTTGCTGAAGTCGTGGGTCGATTAGAGCTTCCAACTCAGACTCAAGCTCGGGTTGGAGCTCGCTCTCAAAAATCGGGCCCATAGTTGGGTCCTCCTGCTCAATTCCGACTGTAAGATCCTTCCGGGCCTAGCTGTTCAGCCAGTCGATATATGAGCTCCGTTCCTGTGTGAGCTCCGCTCTCGGAATAGAAGCTCAGCTGGCGCACACCCAATTGTAGAGTGGATTTGGGTGTTCATAGCGAGCACTACTTCAAGTAGCCCATTCTTCCATTCTGTAGACCCATGATCCATTTTCCATGCCCGTAGCTTTGCTTCAACAACCCCATTTGCCTGCTCAACTAGGCCTTGCGTTTGCGGTGATCGTGGTGCTCCATTTACCACCTGTATTCCATACTTCCGTAGTAGGAGTAATAGAGCCCCCTTAAATTCCTTCCCATTATCAGCCTGCATAATCTTCGGAGGTAGGAAAGCTGCAATAAATTGAGCAAAGCACTCTGCAATAGGCTCTGCGTGCTTGCTTTTTAATGGGTATAGCTGTGTATACTTTAAGAAGTAATCCTTAATATGAAGAATCCACTTATACTGCCCTAAAGGCTCATGGCGCATATCAATTAGATCAATTTGAACCCGCTCCCACACTCGCCCTGTAATAATAGGAACTAAGGGGGCTTTTGTAGTATTTGGCCTATTAAGTGTGCAATTCTTACACTGTTTGAGTATAAACTCTACATCCTCTCGCTTTATTCCATAGTATTTTTACCTAATAGTAGGCCATACCTTCTTATAGTTAGTATAGTGTTATAGAGTAGGTGTAAGCTAGAGCTTAAAGCGAGAGCTCGAGCGAGAGCTCAAGCTAGAGCTTAAGCTAGAGCTTAAGCCGGAGCTCGAGCGAGAGCTCAAGCTGGAATATAAGGAAGGCTTACCTTATTCCGGCCTGCATGTAGAAGCTTAAGGTGCTCTTGTGCAATAACATCAAACACCTCAGCCTTTTGAACTACAGCTCGTAGGTGCTGCTTATCACTCCGCCTATCACTCTGCTTATATAGCTTATTATTAATAAGCTTAAAGCTAGAGAGTGTATAGTGCTTTAGGTTTGTACTCTCTTTATTATGCGGAATAAAAGCAGCTGGATCCTCAAGTATAGTGCGTATTTGGCTCCATTTTTCGTGTGAGAATTGCTCTCGATTGTAGTAAGTAGGGCTGCTTATATAGGCCTCAAAAGCAGTACGTACGTCAAATGGAAATGGATTAATTGAAGTAATAGTAGCCATAATTACTATACTATACTATAGTTGTAGGAGGTAGGAGGTAGGAGGTAGGAGGTAGGAGGTAGGAGGTAGGAGGTAGGAGG